>OZ005652.1:46510345-46550345 GCA_963930645.1 Salticus scenicus | reverse complement strand
TTTTTTTATTGGCCTTTCCTCTGTTCCGGATAATCTGTGAGATTGCCGAGGATAAGACAGAGAGAAAAAGTATCGATTAAAGGTGTCTTATATCGAGAAAAAATACCGAGTAAAGATTTCTTTCCGGAGAGAATGCGATGAGATGCCGATGTATTGAACTTATATGCGATAATCCGAGCAACTTGAGAGCTCTTACAGACAAAATACGTAAACTGAAGAACATATCGACTATTTCGATTGATATTTGAAGGATATCAGTGCAACTGAAATTGAACCACCGATGAAAACATGCTACGTTCAGAGCTCCCAACTTTTAAAAGTTAATCCGCAGTATTGTTATTAGCGCCTTTTTTTTTTTTTTTTTTTTCTGAACAAGCTTGTAATTTTTTTAATCGCCGCTACATATTGGAGAAAATTACTTTACAAAAAAGATGGTGTGAGAAAAAGTGTGATACTAATGATGCTCCAGATTAAATTATAAAAGTTCGCAACTCTGCAAGCTGTATATTAATACAGTTTTGCATTAATTATATAGACACCTAGAAGTAACGAGCAAGCATGCATGTTTCTTCAAGATATGGGTAAAATGGCAGCGCCTATGACATAGGTCAAAATCTCTCGTTTTTTCACAGATACTTCACTGCGGAAATTTTTTTAATTGTGTTCACTTCCTTTAATATATACAGAGAAACAATATTTTAAATTTCTGTATATGTATAGAATATATATACAGAGATGCCATGAAAATGAACTGTCGATCAAGACATGCGAAGTTCAGAACTGCCAACTTTTAAAAGTTATTCCGCAGTATTGTTAGTAGCGCCTTATTTTCAAACGAGTTTTTATAATAGTAATTTTCTTTATTTTAATAATCGTTATATATTGGAGAAAATTATTCTACAAAAAATATGGTATGGAAAAAATTGTGATACTAATGGTGCTTCGGAATAAATTATAAAAGATCGTAACTCCACAAGTTGTGTATTAATACACTTTTGCATTAATTCCGTAGACACATAGAAGTAATGAGCAAGCATGCATATTGAAGCAAGGTATGGGTAAATTGGAGGCGCCTATGACGTAGGTGCCAAGTCTCTCGTTTTTCAACGGAGACTTCACACGGAAATTTTTTAATTGTGTACACTTCATTTAATTGTAGAAAATATACGTAGACATGCAAACATTTTAAATTATTCCGCAGTACTCTTAACACCCTCCACTTTTTCACACTGAATTTTAAAAAAAAAATATATATTTTTTTTTGTTTTTTTTTTAATCCATTCCTTCTCGCTCCCGTGAAAATGACGGGATAAAATTTCGACCTCTATTTCTCGTGCCCATGTTATTTCCGAGCTGAAGTGTTAAAAACTAATGCACTAAAAATATTTAAAAACAAACCATTTCTGATTTTTTTTCTTCTTATTTTACACTCTAGATGGAAGTAGCAGACTATTTAAAATGTGTATTAATAGTGTTTGGCATGGGATTAAAAAAAAAGTAAGGTAAACAACGTCTAACACGCGAATTAAAAATAATAGTAGAGCAGGCATCTGTCTCGGTAGCGTTTAGCATACCGTTTTCCTGTCTGCTCTTATATTACTTTTATTTTCGTTTTAGACGTTGTTGTTTGCCTAATTTTTATTTAAAATGTAATTGAGATAGTTAGTTTAAATTTAAACCGTCCGAAGTATCCAATTTTAAATATTTGTAATAATTATTTTGTAACCTTAGCTCACGTAGACTTTTGAATGCACGTGGTTTTGTGCTCTGTGGTGAAATATGTTTTATAATATTGTATACATTAAGGAGTAAAAATCACAATGGGACTCGGATTCCAATTTTACTATAAATGCATTTGTGATTCGGAAAACAGGGATACTTATGAAATTCTGGATAGTGAATTTGAGAAGAGTGTATTATACATAAATTTTTTTTTATCAAATTCTTTTTTAATGTTTAATGTATATAAATATATATATATATATATATACAGTGGTGGACATAATTATAAGACACCTATCTAATTTGACAAATAGTGTAAGAAAAGATTCAGAGCTTAAAAATGCTTTATCAAATACGTCAAAAACATAAATTTATTCTGTTATCATATATAATTATTTTATAATAATGATATTTTCATACAATTTAATGAGAAAACTTTAAAACATAATGGACAAAATTATAAGATACCAACAGTTTTTTCCAAATACAGTGGTCAACGTAATTAGCAGACACTAATGGTCTAAAAGAAAATCCTCTAACATGGTTATTCAATATTTGGTGGAGCCGCCATTGTTTTTTATAACATGAAAGATGCGATTCAGCATCGAATCTATCAATTCTAACAAAATATCGCAAGACAGGTCTTCCCAAGCACATTTTATAGCATTCTTTAGGTCTTCGATACATATGAACTGCCTCCCATTTCGGTAAACCGCACGAGCTAAGATCCCCCACAAGTTTTCGATGGGATTTAAGTCTGGGGAGCGAGAAGGCCCCGGGAGAACATTGATACTTTGCCCTGAAAGCCACTTTTTTGTTTCCTGTGATGCATGAATCGGCGCGTTGTCGTGCTGGAAAGTGTAGTTTTCGCCACAATGAAGTTTACCGTATATGGCTAGTTGGTCTTAAGAAGATTCTTATACTTTTCGGAATTCATTCTTTAATGCACAAAAACAATATCCGTTTTCCCTTGAGCCGAAAGACCAACCCAAACCATTACTGAGCCTCCACCCATTTGGCGGCTCATTAGTACATGAGGAAACTTCTATAAATCTTGCCAATAATATTGAAACCCGTCAGGACCATCCAGGTTAAACTTTTTTTCATCAGAAAATAACACAGAGTGCCATTCGGAGGTCCAGGCCATAGTTTGTTTAGCGAAGTTTAGACGCTCCATTTTGTGCCGGCTTAAAAGCGGTGTTTTTTTCTTCAATTTTTTATATTTCACATTGGAAGCTTTGTGCAACTTCCTGCGAATGGCTCTCGTTGAACAATTCAGTTTCAAAGCATTTTTAATGCCTGTAGTAGTCATCTTATTCTGTGTAGCGAGCGAAAGCACAATGCGTCTGTCTCTCCAGGATAAGCAAGGAATACGTCCAGACCTTTTAATAACCGACCCATTAATTCCTCTTTTGAAAACATTTCTAATTGCACATCTAGAGCTTTTAATAACTTTTGAAATATTATTAATTGAAGCATCAGTTCCATTTAATCTCAAAATTTCGCGAACTTCACATTCTTTTAATTCTGTACCTCGTGGCATGTTTGTAAATGCGTGAAGTTGGTTATCGCCTGCTTTAGTTAACTGCTGACATCATAACAGCGAGCAAAAAATTTGCATATTGCGCATTTTCGAAAAAAAGCAGGTGTTTTAATTGAAATGTTAGGTTGTCTTATAATTTTGTCCGTGGTATTTTTAATTTTTTTTTTTTTTTTTTTTTTAAACTCTATAAAAATATCATTTCTGCAAAATATTGGGTTTGTTCGGAAAGTAATTTCGTTTTTTCCTTTGAAAATGAAAGACGATTTTCTTATATTGTATAAATATTTTAATGAATTATATATTCTCCACTTTGATCGGTTTCTTAGCGATCTCACGAGTTGTTATTTGGCAGTTTTTCATAAATCAATACTTTATTTTGTCTTCATTAGCACAATCTGGTTTTCTAGAGCGTTATGCATCTTCAACTCAAAATTGCCAGAACAAAATTTGGTAAACCAGTTTTGACAATAGCGTTCTTTAAATAAATTTTCTGTGCACACATCGTATACTTTTTTTCCTTGTTTGAATAGTATTTTCGTAATTTTGATAGCAAAAACAAAATATGCCGAAAATGTCGCTTCTGATTTTCTTTATTTGATAGGGCACCAATCAAAAACTATTGAGCAGAATAAAACGACCTTTTTCACAAGCAAGCCTTGCTATATCAGCTGTCACAATATGTAATGGCAATGCAACTTAAATGTGAAGAAGGTGTGAAAAAAATACAATTAAGTCCTCTACTGAGGAAAACGAAATGACTTTCCGAACAACCCAATAGTTACATGTGATAACAGAATAAATTTATGTTTTTGACGTATTTGATAAAACATTTTTAAGCTCTGAATCTTTTCTGTCACTATTTGTCAAATTAAATAGGTGTCTTATATTTATGTCCACCACTGTATATTATTTTTTATTTATACTTACTGGAAAACTAACATTTAGTTATAATAACCCTGATTGTTGGTTTTTCGACACCATTAAATTTTCTTGATTTCAAGCTTTATAACAAAAAAAAAAAAAAAAAAATTACAAAATTACAAATGAATACATATATTGTTCATACACTATATTTTTTGCAATTAAAAAAAAAAAAAAAAAAAAAAAAAAAAAAAGACACTTTTTTTACTCTTTTCTTGAAAATTACGAGATCGTTAAGGGATTAATCGTAATTACGTATTGAATATATTTTCTTTTTCTACCTGTAAAGTGGTGTGGAAAAAAGAAAAAAGAATCGTAGACTAACAATGCTTCGGAATAAATTAAAATGTCGGCATTACTGCATATATAACATATTCCTGTTTAGACATACTGACGATAAATCAGGTTAAAAATTAGAAATGTCAGTAGTTATGTACCGACAGAAGTCATGGGTCTTCAGCTCTTGATGCATTCATCAACATTTGAGGCCATTGCTTGCGTTGATATTTTTTCTCGTGTGATAGAATTATAATAAATTTGTAATTCATTGGTAAAAGGATGTGGGACCATACGGGAGAGTTTCAGTCCTAAAAGTTAAGGAAAATATCTGATTGATGACAGGTATAAACTTTTTGCCTTTAATTATTTTTTAATATATGTATTTCAAGTTTCCATCAATATAATTTAAATTATTTTAGTAACTGTTTTTTTTTTCCGAAGGGACCAATGATTCGCAATTTTGCATTTTTGGCAAACTGACCCTCATTTTTAGAGACTTGACATACTTTTTTTTCTATGAGAGCAAAGGCGCGACATTTCAGTTGAAATATAATATAAAGAACAGACTGGCACAAATTATACATACAGATAAATGTTTTACGATACTGAGCAGATATAAAAAAGTAAATGGGCAAAACTGTTTACGCTGAACACTTTGCGAACGCTACTGGTCGGACATGCGAAAACTGATGAAACGGAATCGAACTAATTAAATTCAATTTAAATTGCACTTTTGTTACCTTAAATATTCTTTTAAAAATATTTAAGATTATTTTTATTGCTACATTTTATATTTTAAACAATAATAACAACACTCTCAATGCAGAGGGTAGAATCTGTGTCATTTGGAAATCTGTAACTCCACCTATGGTTTTTTCTTTTGAAATCTTAATCCTACAATATTTCTTAAGAATATACTCAATATTCGCCTTTCTACAATTCTTCGAATACTTTTCTATTCTTCTCCACTCTTGTCTTTTCTTTGCACTTGACTTGATATGTTGTAAGCAGCAAATAGTGTCAACTTGAGTTTAAATAATTTTTTAATTACTTGATACGAATCCCTTGCAACTTTATGCCTCAAACAGCAAATTCAGCCTCCTATTCCAGATAATCCTTACTTGATAGTTTTTGTTGCATCGCCGGAGCATAAATCATTATACAATTTCTGAAAATTATGCAAATTTTTATATCCTTTGAAGTTGAGGTTAAAAGGGTATTACGTCGCCTTAGATCTTCCCATGATTGCCGATGATCTGAAACTCACTAATAGGAGTGGTGCGGAGACGTGCCATCAAAACTTTGATCATTTGATCCATCTTTCCGCCAAGAGGATGGCTTCATGGTTTTGGTAATTACCCCAATTTTACGGCACTTGAAGGATATTTCAGCCACGAGAGATTTTACGTGCACCATTCGCCATTAATGTACTCAACTATATTTTGCCTCTTCAAATTTTGACTCCCCAAACCTTATATTACGATTTCGGCGATCTAGGAAAGAGGCACCGTGGCCCTATGTGTCATTTTGAAGTTTTAGCATAACCAATAACAAACAAATATCTAAGACAATAGTAATAATATAATATATATATATATATATGTATATATATATTGGAATCTTGCAAATTTTACATAATTTCATAAATGACTTTCATGCCATATGCCGTGACATTGTTTAAAATTTATGAATTTATTTGTTTTATTTTAAAAATATTTTTTTATTTTATTTAATTATTCGTTCATTTATTTTTCAGTCTATGGAACGTAGACGTGATTTTTCACCTCCTAAAGATGCGAGATGTGTGAGAAGATAATGAAAACTTGCTTCAAAAATATCAGTATAATACAATTGAGAACTATTTCTTAACATTATTTTTTGTAAACACAAAATATTTACGAAAAGTATTGTGAAGTCACTGCTATGAGTTATAAGAAAATAAATATTAATCTGCATTTAAAAAAGATAAAATCTTGCAGCATGTAATTTTTTTAATTTTTTTTTTTTTAGAATAAATAAAATGATGAAAAGTGGCATATAAATGGTTGTTGTTTCAAATTGTATAAGAATCTACATATAAATGTTAAAAAACATTCAACTGATAAACGTTATTTATAACGAACTGCAGATCAAGACAGCAAAATGAAATATTTTTTATCAAAAATATTTCAATTTGTTCGAAAGATAAATATTTAGCTCAAAGAATATTTTTTTAGAGAAAATTTCTGAATATTTAATATTTCACAGTCTCAAAAGTACAATTATACGTTTTATGGCGAAGCACTTTTAATGGAAAATTTTAGCAACTAAGCCAGTACTAGATTCTATATTTATTCCAGGGTAAAAAATCTGGTGTGACTCCACTCGACTTTCCGAACATTGAGTAATTAACAGTTTTGTAGATAAAGTAAAGAAAGAGGAGTTGTTAAACAAACAAAAGAGAGAAAACCATAATAGAATGTGAGTATTTTTCTCCATCTATTACACGATGTTTTATTTAACGCTACTGAACTTTGAGCCCATAGATCATAATGATAAAGAATTTTTCGTTGTGTCCCTGTAAAAACCTATAAATGCTAAATTCACCAAAATGCTTATAGTTAGTGCAACAGTGATTTATAATACTCATATAAATTTTCAGCTCAATTCAATAAGGCGTTTAGATGCTATCGCTGGTTTCATAGGCCATAAAGATAAAGAATTTTTCTTTGTGTCCCAGTTAAAAAACTGTAAGTGCTAGATTCACCAAAGTCTATACAGTTAGTTCAACTGTGATCTATAACATGTGTACAATTTTTTTGCTCAGATTAATAAGGCGTTTAGATGCTATCGCACTTTTAAGATTTTGCTCCCATAGGCCATAATGATAAAGAATTTTTCTTTGTGTTCCTGTAAAAAAACTATAAGTGCTAGATTCACCAAAATCTATAGGGTTCGTACTATGGTGACTTACAATATGCGTACCAACTTTCAGGTTAACCGAACAAAGCGTTTAGACGCTAGCGTGTTCACTCACAGACATACACACATACACACATACACACACACACATAGATACATCATCGTAAAAATAGTGAAAACGGACTCAGGGGACCTCAAAACGTATAGAAACATCAAAATCTCGAATTCGGATTTTTGACATGATTACAATACATTCCTCACTATAGTGTTCGGAAAGTAAAAATTAATCCTTCTTTAAAATATGAGAGCTTTACATAAAACGATGCAAATTTTCTTTTCTTACAGCAATTTGTTCAATTGGATTATACTTAAAAAAAAAGAATAAATAAATAATTTTTGTCTATATTCATTAAACAAACATACCGAATTCGCAAAAATGGTCTATTTCCTATTTCCTATCAGCTTTTGTTGTCAATATTAAATTTTGCTACATATCGCCAACGAATTGTGATGCTGCTCTGCAGTACACTAAGGGACAGAATAAAAAAACAGCACTTGAATATTTCCATTACTTTTTATGAAGTCGCCAATTTTAATGTTTAAAAAGTAAGTTTTTTGAACAGATTTTAATTTTAGAGTGAAAATCAAAAAAAAAAAAAAAAAAAAAAAAATAATAATAATAATAATAATAATAATACAAAATGATTAAATGTCAACGAAATATTGGTGATCTGGTTTATATATATATATATATTTGGAGGGGGGGGGGCTGTTTAAACTGGAAATTTGTCTCTAAGCAGCCACGTTGCTCATCTTGTCGAGATGACCGCAATTTAAAAAGCCATTACATTTAAAACATAAAAGGGATTAAAAAAAAATGTGCTTAGTAACATAATTTCTTTAAATACAATGGAATAACGATTAAACAAAACACGTTTAAGTTTCAGAAAAATCTGAAAAAAAATCCATTCTTAACGAAAAGAATTAGGAAAGCAAGACAGCAGAGGGTTAAAAAATTTTTAAAAATGATCAGTTAATTATGGTGCTGAAGTGGTTATCCCTGATGTGTCAAGTTTAACTTATTTCGAACTGACGGAAACAAGCAGGTCTGATCACGAATATGTGACGGATTTAACGAAAATGGGTACTTTTAAAACAGTGACAGATTCTCCATACATTATGATACGAAAGTGCATATTTTTTTAATGCTTCGTGCAGATTTTCATGTTCAATTAACCCAAAATAAAGCTCGATTATTAAAAAGTTGATGCCTGACTGACTATTTTGGAGGTATTTCAGACTTTTGGACAATCAGCATTTCAAGATGACAATGCATTTTGTTCCATGGCGTCTGTTGTACGTTCATTTGATTCAAGTTGTTAAAATTATCCATCCATTCCCATGAGCATCTATAATTTCCTACGTTGTCATAACTTTTTTGTTACTTAAAGTTAAATCTCACAAAGGATATCGTAGAATTTATTTTTTACTTATCTTGAAAATAGTCCTAATCCCAATCCGCTCGAAAATGTTTAGTCTAGAAAACAGGTTGGGTATTCGAAATTTGTAGCCTACAACTTTCCAAGAACTAGAAAAAAATATACGTGATATTTGGCACAGTGAAATTTCTGAGTTTCATATTAAAAAAATGTAAAATACTATGCCATTGCGCATTAAAGCAGTAATTCCATATAAAGGTGGAATTATTCAATGCAGAATACATATTTTTATTAAGTAATTACTTAGATCTAACAAATAAATAGTTTTATTACATAAATTAAAATATAACATGCGTATTTCATAAAATAATAGAATACAAAGTATATGTTTATTATATTAGGTTTAAAAAGAAAATTTTCTGTAGATTTTTATTAAATACATCGTAGAGTGCAATAAAGTGAATTATTAAATCAAAAATGTACATAGATATAATGTTATGACTTCCGTATTATACAAACAAAACAGTTTTATTTGTTTCAATCATTAGTGTTTAAGTTATTACAAACACAAAAAGTATAAATCAATTTTTCTACAGAGAGGCTTTTTTTTCCCCTTTTGTATACTTTGTTTTTCATTTCCAGCAATTTTAATCTGAGATTTTATGTGAAATAATTGTAAAAAAAAAAAAAAAAAAAAAAAAAAAAAATTATACTTGAAAGAGCTGTTATATTTGGTGATTATTATATTTGGCTATGCTGATTTTATTTGGAGGCGTATCGACCGACAGGGACAAGTAATGATGCAATGTTACAATTTTCTCATTTTAACAGATGGTTATATCTCAACTTCGTTAGTGTGTAAGTGCAGAAAACTTGATAAATACAGGGTGTCCAGAAAAGTACTTACTGATTTCAAAATTAAATTTTTCGAAAACAAAGGACAACAAAGGGGTGAGACAAACTGTAAATTTATTAAGAACGCTATAAAAAATTTGATACAGGAATTTCGAAAATAGTAACAAAAGTTGCCAGCAGATGGCACTGTACACTGTACAGGTTTATGGAAAATAAAATAAAAACAGTTCTTCCTCAATTAGTCCACAGAAAGAACGCAAAATCTGTTCAAAATGCTCTTCGCTAGCCATGCAAAGGTGGCGTAAACGAATAACAAAATTTGCCATCACCCCTGTAGTGCGTCAATGAAAATGGACTCACATGCTGCAGAGATTGCCTCTTCAAGCTCGTCCAGTGTCTTGGGATAGGGACCCTATATAGAGACCTCTATCGAGGGTCCCTATCCTGGGATTGTTTGCAGCGCCATCTGTTGGCAACTTTTGTTACTATTTCAAAATTCCTGTATCCAATTTTTACAGCTTTCGTAATAAATATACTGCTTGTCTCATCCCTTTATTGTACTTTGTTTTCGAGATATTTAATGTTGAAATCAATAAGTCCTTTTCTGGACACCCTGTATGATCTCATTATGAAAAAAATATGCCGACTTAATTTAGGTGCTTATCGGCCGATAGGTGGTGTTTCTACGCAGTTTTCACCGTTTACGGGAAAGCTATGTTTCAGCTTCCAAGATATATTATGCATGAAACACTTGATATGTGAGATGACTATTATGAAAAATTGTGTTGTTCCAAAATGTGGTGTTTATCAGCCGACAGGTGTCATTGCAATGACTCATCTTCTACGATTCTCCATATGGTTATATCTCATCATCTATTGGTTAAAATTGCACCAAGCAGCATATGTAAAAATTTCCATTGTGAGAAACTATGTTGAAAACCATGTAACAAGTAAGTGGCTCCGTTATATTCAGTGATGTAGAAGAAATTTTTATGATAGCCAAAAGGAAAAGTATAGTAGTTATTTGCTAAGATTCTTAGTTGCACAACCAGTCAAATAATAATAATAATAATAATATTCACCCGACAAATTGAGCCGCAGATCGTAGCTAAATCAGTTCAGAAAATAATACAGCTCATATACTTTTAATAAATAGAATTACAAACGAATATGCATTAGGGATTCATCCATAAATTCAGTATAAGATAAATTAAGTTTCCCATAGAAAAGTATAACATTCATTTAGACAGAAATCGAAAAGAAAAAAGTATGAAATTTTAAAATAAAAAAAATAAAGTGAAAGTGATAAAGAAATTCTGTGTGTGTATGTCTAAACTTACTTCAATATCTTTTTTAATTCCTACGTATGCCTGTAATCCAAATCCAAAGTTGATTAATTCATAGAAGCGTTCACAATTATTATTAGAAACTCGCGCCCGATTTTAGCGCAACATTTTTCGAAGTAGTCAATGTGAGAATTACGAATCAAGAACGCAAAACGCGTAAACAATCTCAGTTATTTGCGATGAATAATTTTATTTTATTTTCATACCGCATACGGAAGAAAAGAAACCTTTCAAAAAATTAAATGCTACAAAATTAGGAAATATTCTTTTGCAATTGCAATGCATTCCATTAAAATATCCTTTTGACTGAATACATAAAATTAAATATACAGATGCATGTATTTTAACTGAAAATAAATAATAGATAAGTTAAAATTTTCAAATTTAAAAATAATTTTATTTTTGCCGAAACGTCAGTGGAGGCCCCTCTGTTGAGACTCAAAACTGTTTTAGGCTCTGTCTGTGTGTCTGTCTGTCGCGCGACAGCGGCCGCAAACATAGCGCTACAGTGCTGGAAAAAATTATAAAGCCGATAGAAAAATTTACAAAATTCAAAAAGTAATGGAATTGTTGATAACGCAAATTCTATTTTCATTTGCATGATCAACATCGAAGTAATGCGCATAAACTTTGTTTAGGAAAACGGAATAGGGAACATAAATTATGCTAATTTCTTACAACCAATGAAAAACAACTTGGAAAAAATTATAAAGCCGATGGTTCTAGCCTCCTTCGGCATAATGCCACACACGAGAAAGCAGGTTCCTAGGAAAGTTTAGGTGAATATAAACGTGTTACGTGCATTCATTTTGTATTTGATGTGTTTAATACAATGCCAAGAGGAAAAAAGTTATCCGATGATGAACAAATTAAAATATTAACTTTAAATGAAGTTGGAATGTCTGGTTCTAATATTGCAAGAAAAATAAAAAGGTCCAAGGCTACATTAAACAGTTTTCTCAGAAATCCCGAAGATTACGGCAGTAAGAAGCGTACAGGAAGACCGAAATCCTTAACTGTAAGGCAATCAAGACAAATCCGGAAGCTAGCTTTCGGACAAAAAATGTCGTCTGCCCAAATTCAAGAACATTTACAATTACCATGTACAAGCTGAACAGTAAGAAAAGTTTTAAGTAGCAATCCCATCGTTCAGTTTAAAAAATTTAAAGGAAAACCCCCTCTTTCGAAGCACTACAAATATGCTCGCTTAGACTTTGCCCGAAAACATTTAACCGAAGGCACAAATTGGAGAGATATTGTCTTTTCCGATGAAAACAAATTTAATTTCGATGGACCCGACGGCTATAAATATTTTTGGCATGATTTACGGCAGGAACCTCATATTTTTTCAAAGCGTCAATTTGGAGGTGGCTCGGTAATGGTTTGGGCTGCATGTGCTGCCGGTGGAACCACTCCAATTGTTTTCATCCATAACAAAATGAATTCAATTATGTATCAAGATATGTTAGGAGATAATTTATTACCTATTGCTCCTCTTATAACTTCAGGAGACTGGGCATTTCAGCAGGACAACGCTTCCGTTCATGTTTCCAAGTCAACTAAATCTTGGCTGGAAGCTCACCAGGTGAAATGCCTTCAATGGCCAGCTGTTAGCCCCGATCTGAATGTAATAGAAAATCTTTGGGGAATTTTAGCCCGAAATGTTTACAAAAATGGACGACAATTCAATTCAAAATTAGATTTGATGAATGCAATTAAAATCTGCTGGAATAATATTGATGCAAGAACTTTGTGTGGTCTGATAGATTCAATGAACAAGAGACTAGTCACAGTTATCGAAAAAGAAGGGTCTCACATCGATTATTGATGAAATACATGTATCGACTTTATAATTTTTTCCAGCTTTCTTTGTACATAAATTTTTCTTACGTCTACTAACCTTTTGTTATTGTAGTTATTAATAAATTTATTTTTTCCTTTTGTTCCTTGTAGCATATAATATATATGTATGAAATTTTGTAAATGTTTGATCTTTTGTTTTTTAATTATATCATATTTTCAAGTGGCTTTATAATTTTTTCCACCACTGTATTGACTTGAAATTTGGCACACATGTTCATAATGACTGTGGTTACTTTTCCGGGATGCATAAAAGAATTTCGTCTATAGCCGGTATTTCTTAAACGTTTATTTTAACATGGTTACACCCCATAAAATATAATGAAATTTTATTAGAATTTTAAAAGCATGTTTTCCTGTTGAAAATTGTGGGCATAGAATTGGAAATTAGTTTAAAGGTTACGCGAAATATTTCCGATATGTTATGTAATTTTTTTTATATGAAATTTGGTAGTTATGAAATTTGGTATTTATGAATTTCAGGGAAATAATACAAGACTATCGTTTATTAAGAATACATATTGTTGCGTACTTGGGGGTTTGTAAATTGTCCGAGAATGAAAGGCGAAACTTGCAAAAATTCAGTGATTTATTCACAGAAAGTTCCAGAAAAATACAGGTCTATAAACCAAGTATCAGCTTCAATTCAAAGAGAAAACACAGCTTAAACAACAGCCGTTAACAGCAAAACAACAGCACAAACAGTTTAGCAATAACACGTAAAGCAAGTCTCATCTAAAGAGGCTCAAAGCAAAGCAAGCATTTGACGAAACTGACACAGATCTGAGACTGACCGCCTTGGCGAAATAAATGCTCCTTTTATACTTTTCTATCGATCCCAGACTATTCTGGAAAATTCTCGTATCTCATCAGCCAATGAGATTAGAGCCCCCATATTTGGTATATCCCTAATAAGGATTTTCTCGCCAAGGTCGCCAAAAAATCGCCAAGGAGGGAAAAAGTCGCGAAATTTGGTGCCAAATCAATTTCTTCCCTTATTGGAGCTTTTTTAAGTGTTTTTAAGAGGAAATTTGGCTATTTTAACGCTAAAACGACTAGAAATGCACAAAATTAGCATTTTATCAACTTTACTAAACATCTTTGAAAGAATTTATACAAAAATACAGAGGCTGTTCGCACATTTTTTAGACGATTTTGATGGAGTGTACTGAAGCAATTTCTCTCATATTTCGTGTTTTATTTGTTCAGTTTGATAGCCCTTGTTCTTAACTAACATTCTACATCATAATTTCTATGAAAATAACGCTTTTTATAATATCGGAAGAGGTATATTTTTCTACTCCTCTTGAACGGCTTTCCAGAGTCCATAAAGCGTTGTAGGTCGGTGTTTGGATAATGTTGATTTTAAGATTCGAAAAACACAAAAATCCAACAGTGATACATCAGAAGATTTAGCAGGAATGTCAGTGAAGGGTATGGTTTTAATTCCCGTTTTTTGTTCAATCTTTTTCTAGAACAGCAAATGCGGATTGCGATGTGTGGCTGCTTGTTTTGTCTTGATACAGTTCAACGAATTGATAGCATTGTAGATGAAGATCTGGATTTTCATTTTTAAAAATTGGAATTAAAATATGTTCTTGAGAGTATTTAGAGTTGATTTTGATATTTTTGTCACATTTTTTTGCTTTTATCTTGCGCTTGTATGAAAAAACCAGTGGAAATCATAAATCCTTTAGAAAAACTCTCTTTTGATGCTTTGAGCCATGTAGCAATTTTTTTTTCTCCACTTTTGTGATAATAAATTGACCTTTTTTTATTGCAACATCTTAAATAGACCCAAGATTCATCTGTTGTTGCAACATTTTTTCCAATTTTCTCCTAATAAATGCTTTTCATAACGATTTCACTAAAAACTATCTTTGGAAAAAGTGGAAACCTATCCTTCCATCCAATGCCATTTTAAAAGCGCATTTTTGCATCTAAACAAAAATTATAAATGTCAGAAGATAAATAAAACTTCCAAAAATATAACTGTTGTGAAATAAAACTCTCCGTGCAAACGATTTTTTCTTACTGCGAAATAAAATCGTCAAAAAAATGTGCGAACAGCCTGTAAATGCAATTATTTACAATTCCGTAACACTTTATATGATTTACAAATAAGTATACAAAGAGAGATATAGCGGGGGGGGAGGAGGGTTGAGGGGGGCTGCCGCCCCCCTCAAGAATGTTTTTGATTACGGTAACAAGTCGATCGAATCAATATATACTATTATATAATAAGGAATAAATAAAAACGACCTATAGAATAATGTCTGATGCAAATAGGACGTTGAGGCTTCTGATCTGCAGATCCACTAGTTTATTTTTTTTTACACGTTACTATATAATTTAAAAATGCAGAACACATGTAAAAGGAAAAATGTACCTTTAATAGATATACCTAGTCATCATATTTGAACTCTAAATCTGACAAGCAGTCACTATAAAGCCATGATTTGTATAACATTTATACTTTTAAAGCTTTACCAGCAAGATTAAATCAGTAGATGATTCTTCATAATTACAGAATTCCTCCAAATCAGATTAATACACAAAAATATCTTGTGGCACATCCATATTTCAATATCACATCATCGTAAAAATTTAAAAAAGAAACAATACAAAATTAATATATGAACATAATATCTAAAGCATATAATAAATCTACGCTCTCTTATAATTTCAATATTCTTTTGACTTTCATACAGTCGGTAATAAAAGTGTTCGAACACTAGCAAAAATTCCTATGTAAAAAAAAGTACACTTCATACGGTTTTGTTAAATAAATCCTTATCGAATCATGTTTTTACACTGGCCAACAACAGGATTCGACAAGAATTTACTTAACAAAACCGTATGAAGTGTACTTTTTTTACATGGGAATTTTTGCTAGTGTTCGGACACTTTTGTTACTGACTGTATATAAGATTTACCAAATTTAAATTTAAAGTTGATTCGGGAAATAAAATACGTGTAACTAACGTTATTTATAAGAAAATTTCAAATAAAAGTGAGATTTTATTTCACAGATTATATAAAATTAAAAATTTTAACAAAACAAGAATATTATCGTATTTTATAAAGCATTTATAAAATTTGATATGTAAATCTTATTTTACAATTAGGAAATTTTAAAATACTGTAATCTTTTCTAAAATATTGTAATAAATGCATTTCGCATAAGAGTTTGATAAATAAATAGGCTTAATCGAAAACCGACACATGACAAAATAATATAAGAAGTAAAAATTTATTTTTTCTAAAGTAAACGAGAACAAAAATTCAACCAGTACGCATTGATTATTAATGCTTTCCAACTGCACGTACTTGTTCACGTAACTGCACGTACTGTTTCAATGTTCTTTGTCTATGTTATCACACAGCAGACAAACAGAAGGACTGAAAAGTATACACTCTAACTAATTGAATTTAAAACCACTATTAGACATTGTTGGAAAGTGTTAAAAAGGCTTAACGCAAAAGAAAATCCAGCAGTTAGAATATAATTACAGCCTTTAATGTATCTGAATATTTTAGTGCAATCCTGTAAATCTGAAGGTTAATCATATCATATTCTATACAAAACATTATTATAGGATAATGCCTCTCCTAAAACGCAATACATTGGGATGTTTTTTTTTCTCAGTACGACAGGACTATTTCTTTCAATCTGGCCTTTTGAATCGTTACCAATTTTTAGTGTTCCACTTCGAAAACACCTACGCAATTTTGCGCAAGTCGATATTTATAATCACAATTTGAACTAACACTTTTTTAGTTGTGGCAATATGATTTTACTAACAGCACACTATTTAGCCGTGTATTTTTGAATAGCAAAGTTGTAGTTACTGTTTTTAAAATACCATTGTAAATTCATTTTTTGATTTTAATCTTGCTCACGATTTTCGAGATTTTAGTTTGCAGTGAGAGTGATGAAATGTAGTAGTTTTTTCTCTATGTAGAAATTTGTGGAATTCATACCGCAACAAATTTTCATAAATAATTTAACGATGCATTTCTTTACTCGTATTTCATTATTTGAATAAAAAACACAAATTTTTTATTATTCTTTTATTCATTTTTGGCTCATGTTTCCAAATGTTAATTATAATTATTACGTCTTTTTAATAGTACGATAGGACTATTTCTTTCAATCTGGCATTTTGCGTCGTTAACAATTTATAGTGTTCCATTTCAAAAATGCCTCCCAATATCCAGTTCTACCACTTAATTTCTTTCTCTATCTTAAAATTTGTTGCGAAATCCGTAAAAATCTCTATATGTATTTTTTTTTTCTTCTCATCGGTGAAGATCGAACGCACAACCTTCGGGTGCGTAGCTCTGTGCTCTGAACACACAGCAAACTTTTCTTGGCTAAATATTTCTGAATATTTAGATTAGTGTTTTCAAGTATTTTAAATACGACAAGACAATTTCTTTCAATCTGCTATTTTGCGTAGTTACCAATTTATAGTGTTCCACTTCAAAAATGCCTGCTAATATCCAGTTTTATTACTTAATTCTCTAATACTCTTACTCTATATCTATTTTCTCTCTTACTCAAACGCTCTAATATTCTCTCTCTAAGTTTACTATTTAATTCTCTAATTTAAACCAACTCTATCGTAAAATATTTTGTGAAATCCGTAAAAACATTTATATATATATATATATATATATATATATATATATATATATTTTCAACTTACCACCAGTGAGTATCGAGCTCACAGTCTTCGATTTCGGAGTTCTGTTCTCTGGCCACATAGCCAACGGGTCTTGGCTGAATGTCAATGGATTATATTAATTAATATGTGATGGATTTTGAGTATAATTTAAGTATCGAATAATGAGTTTATTTATTATTATTATTATTATGCTTTGTTCTACAGAAATTGACAATATTAATTATTAACAATAAATGCAAAATTGTTTTTAAGATTATTTTAAAAATTAAAATATTTAGTAAATAAGTTTTAAGCAATTAGGGGAAGATATTATACAATCAATGCATTCAAATTCCAAAAATTTATTTAGAATTAAAAATCAATGTGCTATTTGAATATGTGTTTAGGAATTCTACTGAACGCCCTCTGTTACATTTTTTTTTTTTTTTTTTTTTTTTTAAGGGTGTTAAAACACAAATATCATTAGTCCTGTCGTACTAAATTATCCATAGTCTTGTTTTTTTTTTTTTTTGTTGTTGTCAATGCACACAAACTAGTTATACCAGACCTATTGATGCCATGTTAAGTAGGAAACATTCCATAGAAAATTTCATTATTATCTATTCTTTTTAAAAAAGTCTGAAAATATTTATGGACGCTGCAGACTGAAGACAGACAGATAGAAAGATAGGCAATTGGACAGACAGATAAACAAATTAAAATCATATTCTCAAAGAAAAAAAAATTGTTAGAAAGTGTTCAAAACGCTTAATGTAGGCGAAAATGCAATTTCAGCAAATTTTTATCAATAGCTTTTAATGTAAATGAATATTTTTATGTGGCCCTGTAGGACTAATACTAATCATACTTATTCTATAGAAAGCATTCTTTTGTGCATATGAATAACATATTTCAATTTCATTAAACTTTGGGCAAAGTAAAGTGAATAAAATTTGGTTTGTAGAAATACTTCTCGTAAAACGCAATGCTTTGCAATATTTTCAGGTGTCCCTGTACACAAAACAGCGGTAGTATTTTCTCCATTTTACATAGGCAAACACCGATACTGAACTCGAATAACATATTTCAATTTCATTAAGATACATATGCAGTAAAGTTATTAAAACATGATTTATGGAAATACCTCTCATAGAACACAATTCTTTAGAATACTTTCAGGTGTTCTTGTACACACACCAGTAGAGGTATTCACTAAATTTTCAATATGGAACATCCGACAGTTATCTTAAATAACATATATCAGTTTCAAGATATTCCATAAATATTTACGGCAGATAGAGCGCGGAAAAACAGAAGAGAGATCGATAAACGAACAGACAGACACATAAACAATTTGAAATCATATTCAAACTAAAAAATATTTAGAAAATGTCAAAAACATTTATTGTAAACGAAAGTTCAATTCCAGCAAATTTTTATTAATAGTTCTTAATTAACTGATTATTTTTGTGTGATCCAGTAAATCTAATGCTAACCATACTATACTCTGCAGAAAGCATTCTTTTGTGCATATGAATGACATATTTCAATTTCTTTGTATACAGTAAAGGTATGAAAATATGGTTTATAGAAATACCTCTCATAGAACGCAATCCTTTGGTATACTTTCGGGAGCCTTGTACACAAACCAGTCGTGGTGTTAACTTCATTTTGTATATGAAACACCTGATAGTGAACTTGAATAACATATTTCAATTTTTTTAAGCTTTGTGCATTGTAAAGTTATTAAAATCTCTTTTGTAGAAATAACTCTTATAGAACGCAAACCTTTGGAATACTTTCGAGTGTCCCTGTACACAAACCAGCGATAGTATTTACGCCATTTTACATAGGAAATATCCTATAATTAACTTGAATAACATATTTCAATAAGATAAGATATGTGGACAGTAAAGGTATAAAAATATGGTTTATAGACATACCTCTCATAGAACACAATGTTTTGGAATACTTTCGGGTGTTCCTGTGCACAAAACAGACGAGATATTAACTCCATTTTCAATAGGGAACATCTGATAGTGAACTTGAATAACCTACATCAGTTTCAAGAAATTCCATAATTATTTACAGGAGTTAGAGCGAGAACAGACAAACAAATAAATTCATTAACCCTTTTCAACCTTGTTGGAAAGTATTTAAAAAAAAAAAAAAAGTTACATTAACTTATAATAATTTTTGAATAAACGATACAGGTTCATTTTTACGACAGGTTTGGCATTCCATATCACTTAGATTAATTTCTCCAGTCTTGAAAAATCATCCTGAGAACAGAAATAACCAAGCAGTGCATAGATATCATCAAAGGAATCGTGTCGGGGAGTTATTATCATGTGTGTAGTAAAAACTACAATATTTTATGTAGTATTTTGTGTAGTATTTTAATATCACATCATAATAATAATTTAAAAAAGAAACAATACAAAATTTATATATGAACATAATATCAGAAGCATATAATAAATCTTCGTTCTCTTATACTTTCAATATTCTTTCAAGAGATTGCTTTTGACTTACATACATAAGATTTACCAAATTTAAATTTAAAGTTGATTCGGGAATCAAAATACGTGTAACTATCATTATTTATAGGAAATTTTTAAATTAAAATGAGATTTTATTTCATAAGTTATATAAAATTAAAAATTTTAACAAAACATGAACATTATCGTAGTTTATAAAGCATTTATACAAATTTGGTACGTTAGTACTGTTTTACGATTGGGAAATTTTAAAATGCTGTAATCCTTTCTAAAATACTGTAATAAATGGATTTCGCATAAGAGTTTGATAAATAAATAGGCTTATTCGAAAACCGACACATGACAAAATAATATAACAAGTAAAAAATGTATTGTTTCTAAAGTAAACGAGAACGAAAAATCAATCAGTACGCATTGATTATTAAAACTTCCCAACTGTAATTACTTCTTCTATCGTATAACTTTCAATATTCATTGTCTATGTTATCAAACAACAGACTAACAGAAAGCATGAAAAGTATACAGTTTGAATAATTGAATTTACAACCACTATTAGACATTGTTGGAAAGTGTTAAGGTTTAACGCAAAAGAAAATCCAGCATTTAGATTATAGTTACAGCCTTTAATGTAACTGGATATTTTAGTGTAGTCCTGTAAACTTGAAGGTTAATCAAATCATATTCTATACAATGCATTATTTTAGGATATTAAGAATACATGTCAATTTTTTATCATTTGTACAGTACAAAGTTATTTAAATGTGATTTTTAAAAATTCCTGTCCTAAAACGCAATACATTAGCATATATTTTTTTTTGTTGTTGTTCTTGTGCACAAACTAGTTGTGGACATATTAATGCCATTTTAAATAGGGAACATTCCATAGAGAATTTCATCAATATCTTTACTTCTTTTAAAAATTCTGAGAATATTTACGGACGCCGGGGATGGTAGACAGACAGGTAGAAAGACAAACAATCTCACAGAGATAAATAAACTTAAATCATATTCCCACATAAAAATTGTTAGAAAGTGTTAAAAACGCTTAATGTAGGTGAAAATGTAATTCCAACAAATTTTTATTAATAGCTTTTAATGTCACTGAATATTTTTATGTGGTCCATCAGGAGGACTAATACTAATCATACTATATTCTATACGGGGAATGTTTTGTGAATTTGAATAACATGTTTCAATTTCATTAAGCTTTGTGTAAAGTAAAGTGATTAAAATTTGGTTTGTAGAAATACATCTCATAGAACGCAATGCTTTGGAATACTTTCAAGCGTCCCTGTACACAAACCAGTATTTACTCCGCTTTACATAGGAAACAACTGATAGTGAAATTGAATAACATATTTCAATTTCATTAAGATTTATGCACAGTAAAGTTATTAAAATATGACGTATAGAAATACCTCTCATAGAACACAATGCTTTGGAATACGTCCAAGTGTCCCTCTACACAAACCTGTAGAGGTACTCACTCCATTTTCAATGTGGAACATCCGATAGTGAACTTGAATATCATACATCAGAATCAATATGTTCCATAAATATTTACGGGGGTTAGAGCGCGGAAAGACAAAAAGACAGGAAGACGGACAGACGAACAGACAGACACATACATAATTTTAAATCATATTCACACTTAAAACTTGTTAGAAAGTGTTAAAAAGGCTTAATGTAAACGAAAGTGTAATTCCAGCAAATTTTTATTAATACCTCTTAATGTAACTCAATGCTTTTGGGTGGTCCAGTAAATCTAAAGCTGATAATATTATATTCTGTAGAAAGCTTTCTTTTGTGCATATGAATAATATATTTCAATTTCATTAAGATTTGTGCACTGTAAAGGTTCTAAAATATGGTTTGGAGAATATCTCTCATAGAACGCCATGCTTTGGAATACTTTCTGAAGTCCCTGTACAGAAACCAATGGTGGTATTTACTCCATTTTATATATGAAACATCCGATAGTAAACTTGAATAACATGTTTCAATAACAAGAAGATTAGAGCACAGTAAAGGTATTAAAAAAGGGTTTAAATAAATACCTCTCATGGAACACAATGTTTTGGAATACTTCGGGTGTCCCTGTGCACAAACCAGAAGAGATATTAACTCTATTTCCAATAGTGATTATCCGATATTGAACATGAATAACATAAATCAATTTCACAGAATTCCATGAATATTTTGGGGAATTAGACCGCGGACAAACAGACAGACAGACAGACAAACCGAAATCATTAACATTTTTCAACCTAGTTGGAAAGTGTTTTTTAAAAAAAAAATTGTTATATTAACTTATAATAACTATCGTATAAACGATACGGCTGCATTTTTACGACAGGTTTGACGTTGTTTTATTATTTAGATTAAATTCTCCAATGTTGAGAAATAATCCTGTGAACAGTAACAACCAAACTGTGCATAGATCATCATCAAACGAGTGTTGTCGGGAAGTTACTGTTGTGTGTGTTGTAAGAACGAGCTCTAACTGAACGTTTCAGTAAATAGCCGAATTAAAATTTTAATTCGGGTCTATCCTAACCTCTTTAGTAATAATTCGTTTTCACTCGTAAGAACGTTAAATTATGGATGCTCGTAGATACTTCGCGTTCTTACTAGTAATTACGCGCAAAAACGGGTTTCAGGTATTTAAAGTAATAAATTTAATAATTATTAAAAATTGCTTAAAAATATCTTTATAAACTGTATATAACCTTTATACGTATAGGCATCTGAGATAATATCAAGCTTTATAAGAGACATTTGTAAAAAAACAGTAGTTGTATTTTGAATATTGTATTATTTTAAATAATCTTTTATTATTTATACTAATAACAATAATAACATAAATAAATTCATCAAACATAATAAATATGCACTTCACAATTCTTGTAATTATAATACAATAATTCTGTGTTCAGTATATAAATCCTATTATAGTTCAAAAATAAATTAGATAAATTTCATTTAAAAGAATTGTACGAGTATAAAATCAGACACGACAACATTCCAATATATCCCGGTACGCGTCCTTTTCTCACACCAATTTATAAATAATGGAATTCTCTGTAATATGTAATTACAATTGCATATGAAGGAAAACTCGTCATGAAAAGTGTGAAAAAATGTGTTGAGTACTAAAGCCGGTGCGATGAAACTTGGCGACACTAGGCAAAGTAAAAATTTTACGCCCCTTATTCAAATCAATGTCCTTTGTGTTGTCAGAATAAAGGGAAATTTGTTAAAATGCACTTATATACACACATGCATTTCAAAACAAAACGCAACTGAATAGAATATATATATATATATATATATATATATATATATATATCAAAATGGGTGTGGTGCACGTCTGTAGGGTGTCTTAGTTTTTTAGTCCATTAGTTTCTTAGTATGTTAGTCTGTGTATACGTTACCCCACGAACAAATGATCGCAGAGAGATCGGACTAGTTTTAAAATATTAGTTATGACACTGACAACAATCCTGTTCATTTGCAACATTTTAATTAAAAAATTTCAGAAGTTATTCGAAATTTTCGATTGTCTTAACATGGAGGCAAAATTTCACTTAAACGTGCATGAAAATAAATATTTTTATCGTAAAGATGTAAAAACAGCTTTTAAATATTCGTTTTGATGCCAGGATGAACATCATTAACTATAAACATGCTATTTTGAAAATTTCGCAAATTATTCAACGTCTACTAATTTTTTAACATGGCAGAATACAGTAAAATTTCGCATAAATATCCCTTTTGAGGGATATTTTCATCGTAAAGATGCCAGATTACTTTTAAATTATTATATAAGATGCTAGTATAAACATCCTTGACTGTGAATTTTCCAATTTAAAAATTTCGTAATTCACTGGAAATTTACGATTTACTTAATATGGTGGAATAGGGCAAAATTGAGCATAAATGTCCATTTTGAGGATCATAAATATATCAGACAACTTCAAAATAACTTAATGATACTTGTTTGAACAGGATTGACAACAAATAATTTAATAGGGAAATTTCGTAAAGTATTCGATATTTAACATTTTATCAATATAGCAAAATGAGACGATATTCCATATAAATATGCATGTTGGGGTTGTTGCACCGGAAATAGTAGCATGAAAACTAAACTACGAAATTGACCCCAATAAAATAAATCAATAGATTAGAATAAGAAAAATATATCGAATTGTACGGTGGGTAGCCTGTTAGGTGGAGATTTCGTTCTGTTACTGTGTCAGGCGTTTGATTAAATTAATTTCTCTTAACTTGAATATAATATGTTCTGTACTAGAAATTTATGAGAACACATATATTATGGGGAACTGTGCAGAGTCCATCAATGCAAACTAGTTTATATTCCGCAGATAACGTGAGAACCCTCCGGAAAGATGATGACTCATAGCGAAAATCATCGTAAAACGTGACGTCACTTTGCACTCCGCACCTTGTACCGCACCTCAAGCTGGCTTAACGTTTGATGCAGAACTCTCATTTTCCCTCTACACTGTCAAAAAAAAAAGTCCTGTTTGCTGCCAGAAATTTTCTGTAATTCAGAAAATTACGTTCCATCAACGGAAAAATTACGTTGATAGAACGCATTTTTCTGAATTACAGAAAACTGAATTACAGTCTGCAAACTGGAGAAAACAGGACTTTTTTTTTTGACAGTGTACTTATATAATCTATGAAAAAAAAATTTCATTTTTATTAAAAATTTCCTATAAATAATATTAGTTACACATATTTTCCTTCCCAAATCAACTTTAAATTTAAATTTCGTATATCTTATGTATGTAAATCAAAAGTAATCTCTTAATAGAAAGAATATTGAAATAATAAAAAAGCGAAATTGTTAATGTGTTCTTATGATATTACGTTCATTTATTAGTTTAGTTTTTTTTTTTTTTTTTTTTTTTATAATAATGTGATATTGAGATATCGATATGTCACAAGGCATTTTTATATATTAATGTGATTTGAAAGAATTCTGTAATCATGAAGAATCATCTGCTAATTTTATCTAGCTGGTAGAACTTTAAAAGCATTAAATGTAATAAATTTCATGCCTTTATAGTGCCCACTTGTTCGATTTGGAGTTCAAATGTAATGGATAAGTATATCTAATAAAAGTACATTTTTCCTTTTACGCGTGATCTGCATTTTTATTTATATAGTTACATGTAAATATATATATATATGTATATATATATATATATATATATATATATATATATTTATTTATTTATTTATATTTATTTATCTGTCGAATTTAATTTTACTCTTCTAGTTAATGTTGTCAAATTTAGCTGTCCATTATAAATATCAAATATCAATTCATGAAATTATTCATTGTAATGGAATAAAATAATGTCCCAAAATTTGGCAACACTGCTTAGATCGTTAGAGCCGGCAAAGTGTTAAATATTCTAAATATGTTTTTTTTTTTATTTTATTAACATGTTGTTTATGAATTTAAATTTGAAACATTTAAATTATTTATTATTTATTTTAACTTAAAATACATGCATCTAGTTGAAAGAGTATTCTAATTGAATGAATTACAATTGCTTAAGAATGCTTTCTAATTTTGTAGTGTTTAATATTCTGGAAGATTTCTTTTCTTCCGTATGTGGTATAAAAAAAAAATATTCATTGCAAATAATTAAGAATTTTTACGCATGTTACGTTCTTGATTAGTAATTCTCACATCGTGAAGTGAACTCTTCTATGTAATCAATCAGCTTTGAATTTGAATTACAGGCATACGTAGGAATTAAAATAGATACTCAAGTACGTTTAGACATACACACAGAGAATTTCTTTATTAACTTCACTTTAGTTTTAAATTTAAAACTTTCCTACTTTTTTTTCAAATTTATGTCTAAATGAATGTTTTCTTTTCTATATGAAACTTACAAGGGAGAAACCAAACCAAGCTTAAATTTAAGAGCACATTGTAGTCAAAAACATTGGGTACCGTACAAATTTGCTGCAACAACTCCCATGGGGGCGAGATATGCCCTCTATTAGTTTTAGTTATTTCTATAAAAGCCAACAAAACACGTAAGGTAATGCGAAAGGATGGTGTGGTGCTAGCGTGCTTGACTTCGGATATATTGGCAGTGGGATAGAGTCCCCGCGAGGGCATTTTGTATTTTATTTTTTCAAATTTTTTTCTTTACGTTATTAATTAAATTAAATTATTAATGTAAGAGAAAATATTTATTACATTAAGAAGATTTTTTTTTTTTTTTTTTTTTTTTTTTTTTTTTTGTGTGTGTGTGTATTCCAATTAATAAAGTATTGAGAATGAATTGAAGAAATGCATTTTTTTATTTATAAAAATGAAAACCATGTTCAAAGGTACGAAAATATTTTCTAATTAATAACAAATATGATTAAAAGTAGAAAAATCATGGAATCATAAGTATTTTTCACAATTAGAACAAGAAATATAAAAAGATTAATCACAATTATTTGAATTACAATTTTGTTGACCGTCAATTATTGTTCATCACGAACGTTTTATCTAATACTTGGCTTTTCGTCGAGATTATTTCATTTGTAAAATTCATATTTTCCCAGATTTTTTATTTTTTATTGATGTAAATTAATTACAAATTAGGAAAATCATTTTGAGAAAATTTGTCATTGTCTTCAATATAAGTGTCAGTTCTTCCGACACCACGAAACTTGACAGTTGTTTAATGAAATATTTGAAATAAAAGTTAAATGCGACGTCGAATAGTTAAGCAACAGCTGTTCATCATTCAGGATTTTTCATGCAAAAAATAACATTAATAAATAACACAAGTCAGAGCAGACGATTAACTCTTGGTATTAATGACGTCGTTTAAAAATAGTAATTAATAATTTATATAAAACAATCATTAACAAAATTTTATCTGAATATGTAATCATTGACAAAATTTTATCTGAATGTAATCATTAACAAAATCTTACCTAAATATAATATAAAAGTATTTCCCGTTAAATTATTAATTTCTTTAAACTTAATAAATAAATAAATAAATTAGTAAAAAAAAAAATATATATATATATATATATATATATATATATATATATTAAATTGCCCGCGCTGAAAAAAAAAAAAAAATAATAAAAACTTGTTTTAATATAATTAATATTTTTTCTCTTACAATAATGATTTAATTTAATTAAAAATGTCAAAAATAAATATTTCAGTTGAAATCTATACATATAAAGAGTACTTCCACTCACTCACTCACTGACTCATCAACGCACAGCAAAATCTACTGGAGCCACGGACTCGAAACTGGGTCAGATTATAGAACATATAGTGGAAGCTCCCCCTAAGAAGCGATTTTGCGGAATTCGCCCCCTAGGGGGTGTAGGGGGCAAAATGCGATTTCACAAAAACCTTCATATCTCAAAGAAGAAAACAGATATCCATAAAATTTTTGCTTTAAAATATAGCTAATTTAATTATCTAAAAACCAATTTCTGGAATTTTAGAAGTTCGGTCCCCAAGGGGGGAAAGGGGGCAAAACGTGATTTCACATGCGCAAAACGTGGTTTCACATACTCCTATATATCTCAAACAGAAAAACAGATATATGTTAAATTTTTGTTCTAAATTATAGCTAATACAAATACCTACAAACTAATTTCTGGAATTTTCGAAATTCAGCCCGCAAGAGGGGAGAAGAGGGGGGGGGCAAAACGTGATTTGAAATAATCCTTTATATTGCAAACAGAAAAAAATATATGTCTAAGCTATTTTTGCTCTAAAATATAGCTCTCATAAATGCATAAAAACTAATTTCTTTAATTTTAGAAATTCGTCCCAGGTGGGGCGGGAAAGGGGGGCTATGGGGTAAAAAAATAGAAATATAGTTAGACCGTTCAAAATTGGTACAGATAGGTTTTAGAGATCTGCAAGTCAAATGAGGATATTTTTGAAAGTGTAAAGTTATTAGGAGGGTCAGAAAAGTGTGGGGGGGCGGAGGGGCAAAAAACAAAAATAGAGTTAGACCGTCCAAAATGGGTACATAAATTGTTTTTGATACCTACAAATCGATTGCGGATATTTTCGAATTTGTAAAGTTATTAGGAGGGGACGGAGGGGCAAATAATGAAAATAGAGTTAGGTCGTTCAAAATTGGTACATAGAGGTTTTTGATACTTACAAATCGATTGCGGATATTTTCGAATTTGTAAAATTAATAAATTGGTACGTGGAGGTTTTTGATAGCTACAAATCGATTGCGTATATTTTCGAATTTGTAAAATTATTAGGATAGCCGGGAAGGGGAGGTGAAACGGCAAAAATATATAAATAAGAGTTAGCGCGCTGAAAATTAGTGTTGTTAGGTTTTGAGGCCCGATAAATCTATTGCGGATATTTTCGAAAGTACAGAATTATTACGAAGGGCGGGAAGGGATCGGGCGCAGGGTTAAAAATAAAGAAATTCAGATAAAATGTTAGAAATTAGTATTATTAGGTTTAAAAGCCCGAGAGAACGACTGCGAGTATTTTTTAAAGTCTAAAATAATTAGGAGGGGCGGGAACGGCAGGTGAAGGAGCATGTATGCGCAGCCGCAGGCAGTCGTGGCCCGAACCGATTATTCCACTGATGAGAGATTTTTTTATTTTTTTATGTTTTTTTCCTTACGATAATATAGCGATTCATTAAGAGTGTTGAACATAAATGCGCAAGCGTAGCGTACAATTGCCTGCGCTGCCTAGGGCAGTGGGGACAGTTTGCGACATTTTTTCCAAGCACAATTTTTTTTTTTTTTTTTTTTTTTTCGCATGATAAAAATTGATGTAATTTTGAGAATTCATTAACTATAGTGATTCTTTTAAAAATAGTGACCAGCGAAGCGGGTGTAGCCTGCTAGTAAAAAAATAAAATACAAAACGGTCTTGCGGGATTTCGATACCGCGACCTACGTATCCGAAGCCAAGCACGCTACTCTGCACCGTCTGTTCACACTACGCTGCTTCTTTTGTTGGCTTTTATAGAAATAACTAAGACTAATAGAGGGCATATCTCACCCCCATGGAAGTTGTTGCAGCAAATTTGTACGGTACCCAATGTTTTCGATAATGCTCTTTAATTTAAGCGTGGTTTGGTTTCAATAACAATTTTACTGATTCATACTTCCCTTTTTAGTGTATCTTATATTGTATTTATGGATGAACCCCTAATGCATATTCGTTTGTAATTCTATTTATTAAAAGTAAATGAAGTATATTATTTTCTGAACTGGTTTGGCTTTAGGACTTTGAATATGACATCAAAAATGGGTGTTACCATTGCCATTTGAAAAAAAATGAAGTTGATGCAGATTTTATGATGTAGGCGACCCTTTATTCAAAACTTAAGTATAGCATTAGCAACTAGACATTATTAGTAGACTGTCACAAGCCTCATATTTCTACGACGATCTACGGAAAAATTAGTCGGGTGAGCTTTTTTTTTTGTTGACTGGTTGTACAACAAAGAATCTTAGCAAATAACTACTAGATTTTGACTATCACAAAAATTTCTTCTATATCATTCTATATAACATTATCACTTACTTGTTAAAAGGAATTAAATTTTTTCAACGTAGTTTTTCACAATGAAAACTTTTATATATGCAGCTTGATGCAATTTTAAACAATAGATGATGAGATGTAGCCATATGGAGAATCGTAGAAGATGAGTTATGACAATGACACCTGTCAGCTGATAAATACCACATTTTGGATCAACACAATTTTACATAATAGTCACCTCACATATAAAGTTTTTAAATTTACATATCGTAGAAGCTGAAACATAGCATTCCCCTAAACGGTGAAACTGCATAGAAACACAACCTATCGACTGATATACACCTAAATAAATTCGGTATTTTTTCATATTGGGATCATATCTATCGAGTTTTCAACACTTATACGCTAAAGAAGCTGAGATATAACCGTCTGTCAAAAGGGGAAAATTACAACATTGCACCATCAGCAATCCCTGTCGGTCGATACGCATCCAAATATAATCAGCATAGTTTTCTGTAACAGTTGTCTCACATATTAAGTTTTTTTTATAATTATGTCCCATAGAAGTTCAGTTTAACCTTTCTGGAAATAGAAAACAAAACACACTTTAACCTTTCACACCCCCTCCAAAAAAAAAAAAAAAAAAAAAAAAAAAAAAAAAAGCCGCACTGTATAAAAATTGACTTATACCTTTTGTGTTCGTAATAACTTAAAGACATAATGATTGAAACAAATAAAACTGTTGTTAATACTTTGTATTCTATTATAAATCATTATATTAAATAAACATGTAATATTTTAATGTATGAAATAAAACTATTTATTTCTTAGGTCTAAACAATTACTTAAGAAAAATACGTATTTTGCATTGGATGATTCCACCTTTATATGGAATTACTGCTTTAAAGCGCAATGACATAGTGTTTTACAGTTTTTTCATATGAAACTCAGAAATTTCACTGGGCCAAATATCATATATATATTTTTTTCTAGTTCTTGCAAAGTTGTAGGTTACAAATTACGAATCCCCACCCTCTTTTATAGACTAAACATTTTCGAGCGGATTGAGATTAGGACTATTTCCAGGTCTAGTAAAGAAGAAATTCTTACGATATTCTTTGTGACATTCAACTTTAAGTAAAAAAAAAAAATATATATATATATCTTAACTTACAAAATTATAGATGCTCATGGAAATGGATGGGTAATTTTAAAGTCTTGAATCAAATAAACATACCACAGGTGCCATGGAACAAGGGTGCATTATCATCTTAAAATGGTGATTTTGAAAAAGTCTGAAAACTTCTAAAGTAGTTAGTCATGCATCAATTTTTATTACTGCCGAGTTTTATTTCGGGGTAATTCGACCACTGAACATGAATGTTTGCCTGAGGTATTGAAAAAATATGTACTGTCGTATCATAATGTACGGAGAATCTGTCACTGTTTCAAAAGTACGATTTTCATTAAGTCGGTCCAATTTTTGGAATCAGATCTGCTTGTTTCCGTCAATTCGAAATAAGTTAAACTTAACTCATCAGAGAGAACCACTTCAGCCCAATAAATAACTGATCATTTTTAAAAATGTTTTAACCCTCTGAAGTCTTGCTTTTCTAATTATTTTCGTTAAGAATGGATTTTTTTTTTTTTTCAGATTTTCTGGCGCTTAAATTTGCTTTGTTTAATCGTTATTGCACTGTATTTAAAGAAATTATGTTACTAAACACTTTTTCTGAATCACTTCTGTGTTTTAAATGTAATACAAACTGATTTTTTAAGCACTGGCTTCTTAACTTGCGGTCATGTCTACAGGATGAGCAACGTGGCCGCCTATATAAAGAGAGAAATTTCGAGTTTAAACTGCCAAAACATTATATATCTTGATGAAAACCAGCTCATCAATATTTCGTTAACATTTAATCTTTTTGACATCCCGCGTTTTAAAATATTTTTTTATTTTTTATTTTTACTCTAAATTAAATAGTTTGTGTGGTATCGCTAATTACCTTATCTTGCCATTTTTGAAATACTTTCTAAAATCACAATTTTTCGAAAAATTGCATCTTATTTTTAATACTTGGCTCAATCTAAATTGTACTTGAAGCACAGCGTAATAAAAACTGTTTGAAAATTTACTTTTTAAACATTAAATTTGGCAATTGCATAAAAAGAAATGGAAAATATCCAAGTGCGTTTTTTTTTTTTTTTTTTTTCCCTTAGTGTACTGCAGAACAGCATTATAATCTGTTGGGCGTTTAATAGGCACCAAAAGTTCACAGAAAATCAGAAATTGGTGATTTGCATGAATCCAAAATTTTTATTTAAGGAATATAGAAGAAAATTATTTATTTATTTATTTATTTTTTAAGTATAATACAATTGAACTAATTGCTACAAATAAAGGAAAACTGCATCAATTGTTTTATGTAAAGTGTACACATTTAAAAGAAGGATTAATTTTTTTACACTCAAATAAATATAGAATCCAGTACCCGCTTAGTTACTAAAGTGTTCTATTAAAAGTACTTAGCCACAAAACGCATAATCGTACTTTTGAGATTCAAAAATAATAAATTTTCTAAAATTTTCTCAAATGAGTATTCTTTGAGTAAGATATTTATTCTGTGAGCAAAATGAAATATTTTTGATAAAAAATATCTTATTTTCTAGCTTTATCTGCAGTTCGTTATAAGTAACATTTTTCAGTTGAATAAGGTTAAACGTTCATACATGAGCATATGTTAATAATATTTTTTAGAGTCTTATACAATTTAAAACAACATCCATTAATGTGCTATTTTTCACTATTTTATTTATTCTAAAAAAAAAAAAAAAAAAAAATTACATGATGCAAGTTTTTTTTTTTCCTTATGCAAATAATATTTATTTCTTATAACTCAAAACAGTGACTACAAAGTACTTTTCGTAAATATTTCTTGTTTACAAAAAATATTCTGATTTGTATTATGATGGTCTTTTTGAAGCAAGTTTTTATTCTCTTTTCACACATGTGAGATTTTGAGCAGATTCATCCTGGAAAATAAATGAATAAATAAATAAAACAAAATAGTATTAATAAAATAAAATACATAAATTAAAAAATTTTAATTAATGTCACAGCATATGGCATAAAAGTAATTTATGAAATTATGTAAAATTTGCAAGATTTCATTATATATATATTATATATATTATTAATATTGTCTTATATATTTGTTTGTTACTGGTTATGCTAAAACTTCAAAATGACATATAGAGTCACTGAGCTTTATTCATAGAGCGTTGAAATCATAGTTGAACGTTTCGGGGGGGGGGGGGTTCACAATTTGAACCGGCAAAAGGTAGTTGAGGACATCAAAGGTGAATGGTGCACATGGAATCTGTCGTGCCTGAAAAGTGTTTCACGTTCTGTAAAATTTATATCTTTAGGGATTACCAAAACCAGGAAGCCATTCTCTTGGCGAAAAGGCGGATCAAAGGATCAAAATTGTGATGACATGTCTCCCGACCACTCCTAAAAGTGAATTCCAGCTCGTTGGTAATTGCCCATGGGAAGATCTAATGCTTCGTAAAGACCCTTTCAACCTCAACATCAAAGAATATAAAAATTTGTATAATTTTCAGAAATTGTATAATGACTTATTCTTGCTCAGGTGATGCAACAAAAACTATCACATAAGCAGTGTCTGAAATAGGATGCTGAATTTGTTGTTTGGGGCATATAGTTGCAAGGGGTTCGTATCAAGTAATGAAAAAATAATTTGAACTCAAATTGACAATATTAGCTGCTTACAACATATAAAGTCAAGAGTAAGGAACAATAGTGGAGAATCAAAATTTATTCGAAGATTACCTCTTCGCCAAATTTGGTCTTTAACTCGCCAAGTTGCCCAGTTTGGCGCTAAATCCGATCATCCAGACCTATTTCATGCAGTAACCTTACTTATTTCTTGCCTATAAGATTATATTTACTGTAACAGCGGATTAGGTGCAGAAAGATGGTTTTAATAATTTGCAACAATATATACTTATTATATAAATGGTTAACGCGTTTCAAAATAAGATATAATAGTGTTGATGTTTCCTGAACTCTCCATTGTATGTATAAATTACTTATCGATGAATATAACGTACTGAAAATTGATACACTCCAGGACATAATCATAAGACAACCGCGGACTTAATCATAAAGGAAAATAAACGAAGGAAAAATAAATTATGTTTTGTAGAATGTGAAAATAACATCGAACTGCTGATAGCACATACATTTATCATTACAAAAAAAAAAAAAAAAAAAAAAAAAAAAAAAAAAAGATTATCGCAGAATTGTATTTAAAAAGAAAAAAAAAAGATAGAAAGAAAAAATGATGGGGAGCATAATAATAAGACAGTAAGCTCCTTGACCTTGGCGTTTAATAACCTTGAAAATGCGATCTAGCAAGTTCAACAGAATATCACAGGATATAACTACCGAAGTTTTTAGGACTGCATTCTTAAGTTCTTTAACATTTCAAAATGGTCTACCATTATGATAAATTTCTTGAGCCATAAATCCCCCCACCCTACCCAAAATTTTTGTGTAGGGTTCCAATCACGTGAACGAGAAGGCTACAACAGAAAAGCATTATTCTCTTGTGAGAACTACGATTTTGTTAATTTTGGTGCATGTATAGCAGTATTATCCTGACGAAAAGTGCAGTATTTTCCCCATAAAATTTCGTCGTATTTTCCAAGTTGTTTTTCATTGATATTAACGTATGATGCAGAATTCATTGTTGTGTGATTAAAGAAAATACCCGTCTTTCCTTGAGCTGAAATTCCACCCCACAGCATGACTGTGTCTCTCCCCAGGGATGAAAGTGCATACCTACCAACATTCTAATTAAAATTGTTAATACTCCTTTTTCCACCTATCACTTTATTTTTAGAGTAATTTTTCCTAGTGTAATATTAATTAAATAAATATATTATTAAGAATATAAGTTTTTAATGAGATATTAAATTTGAAGCTCCTATTTTATTATGAGAATTGTTAGACTACTATAAATAAAAAATGATGCGTATTATCTCGAAAAGTTCAGTTATTCAATATAACTTTTGCGAAGAACTCATACCGGCATTTGTTTAAAAATTTTATCTACGTATAAAGTATAGTTGGTTTAGGAGGGAGAAAATTTTTTTCTCATAAATAATGTTATGAGTTCTGGGGTAAGTTCCTATATCTGCAAAAGTCACTGTTGGCATAATGTTAAATGGAAGCTCCTCCTGTAGGCATATTTGTTACAATTTATACAATTTTAGAACAGAGTATTCTGCATTCATGCTTGTATTACAAAGGTATTATGTATTATTACTATATTATTTCTAATAAAAGAACTTGTATCCATAGTACATTAATTGTAGAAAGACGAATATTGAGTATATTCTTAAGAATTATTATAGCATTGAGATTCTAAAAAAAAAAAAAAATAATAAAGCATAGGTAGCGTTACAGATTTCCAAATGATGCAGATTTTACCTCCTGCATTACAAGTGCTGTTATTATTGTTTAAAATATAAAATGTAGCGATACAAACAATCTTAATTATTTTTTGAAAGAATGTATATAATAGCAAAAGCGATGTTTAAATCGAATTTAATTAATTAGATTCAATTTCATCAGTTTCATCATGCCGGACCAGTGGGAAGTAGTAGCGTTCGCAATGTATTCAGTGCTATATTTTAACTTTCTTTTTATATCAGTGCAGTGACTCAATACTTTTATCTTTTTGTATAATTTGAGCCGGTCTGTTCTTCGTATTGTATTTCAATTGCAGTGTTTCGCCTTTACGCTCATATAAAAAAGTATGCCAGTCTCTAAAACTTGAGGTACATTTGCCAAAAATACGAAATTGTAAATATTTGGTCCCTTCGAGAAGAAACAATTACTAGAATATTTTAAATAATACTTAAAATAATACTTAATATTCTGAAATTATTAAATGCAAAAATTTTATTTCTGGAAACAACCTGGTAATTTCTCAATTTTACGGCTGAACCCCCCCCCCATCCCCCCTCGTATCAACCCTCATTCTTTAACCATTGAATTACAAATTTATCATAATTCTCTTCCCATAGAAAAAATTATTAAAGCAAGTAATTGCCTGAAAAGCTAATAAGTGCGTCAAGCGTCGAAGTTGTTGCAGAACTACTGACATTTCTAATTTTAAATCTAATTTATTTCCTGTATATCTAAAAAGGAATACATTATATATACAGAGATGTCAACATTTTAATTTATTCCGTAGCATTGTTAGTCTGCGCCCTTTTTTTCCCCCACCATTTTATAGGCAGAAAAAGAAAAATATATTCAATACGTAACCATGATTATGTATGAAGGAATTTATTCTTTTCTTTAAAAAAATTGCTATGAAAAAGAGGAGAGGATTAAAAGTGCTACGGAATAATTTAAAACGTTGGCATCTCTGTATATATTTTCTATATATATACAGAAACTTAAAATATTGTTTCTTTGTATATATATAAAAAGAAGTGAACACAATATAAAAAAATTCCGGTGTGAAGTCTCCGTTGAGAAACGGGAGATTTGGATATAAAGCACTTCCAGTTCACTCATTCCTTCAAGCAACATGCATACTTGCTCATTACTTCTATGTATCTACCGAATTAATGCAAAACTCTATTAATATACAGCCTGCAGAGTTCCGAACTTTTATAATTTGCTCTGCAGCATCATTATTATCATACCTTTTCTCACACCATCTTTTTGTAGAGTAATTTTCTCCAATATGTATTGGCGACTAAAAAGAAGAAAATTATTGTTAGAAAAACTGGGGAGATATTAACGTAACTTCGGAATAAATTTCAAAAGCTGGAATTCTGTACTTGGCATGTTTTAATCGGCAGGTAAATTTTAGTTGCCCCGATAACCTTCAAATATCACTTGAAAAAATCTATATATTTTTCAGTTTACCTTATCGCATTTTCGGGTGTAAATGTTCGCACGTTGTTCGGATTATCGCAGATAAATTCACTTCATTGGCATCTCATCATCTGGGAAAACATTTTTACTCGGTACTTTTTATCGATATAAGACAGCTTTACTCGATACATTTTCTCTATATCTTATCCTCGGCAGTCTGAGATTATCCGAAACCGCGGAAAGGCCAAAGAAAGGATAATCGCTCTTTGCTACTAGGGTTATTTTATACGATATACAGCAGGTAAAATTATCGGTTTATCGTAATTCGTCTAAACTACTATTTTACTTATAGACGTAGATTTTATTTTTTCCATTTAGACACAAAGCCATTACATAAACTAAGATTTTCAGTAATGGAACACTGGCATAGAACTCATACCACTATTAATAAAACAAAATTTTCTCCTTCTTAAATCAATATCATAGGCAGAGAAATTTCATAAACAAATACTAGTTTGCGTTCTGCGTCAGTGTTCAATTCCTGGATTAGTTTTTTAATTTATACATTTTGAGATTTCTAACCCGGAAACCATCCCAATAATAAACCATGATAGAACTTATCTTTAAACTGACATGAGCAACTGATTTATAACAACAAAACGTTTGTCTTTGTTATCAAACAACACGTTCGTCTATGGTCTTTCGATTATTGCTTGTTTTGACTTTTATTCATTATATCAGTAAGACAAGGTTTTATCGATTCAGGCGTGGTTACACAAGTATTAGCAAACTTTCTGAATTTATAACTCAAAAACGAACTGACGAGTGAATTGATGTACGTGTCAAGAAACATCTTCATATAATCTCTTTCGATTAATACTTGTTTGAATTTTTTTGCTATTACATTGAGGGATGGTTTCCTTGTAAGAACGAATCACACATTCCAATGTACCATGTATTGTTAAAAATACTAATGTATTACAGTTCATTCACGCATAATGCAACGGTGAATGACAGTAAAATACAATGCGATTCAATCGTCGCATAATTTAAAAATTTAATACTGTAAAATATACGGAAAACAATCTATCAAAATATAAATACACTGCAAAAAATAAATAAAAAATAAAATAAAATGCAGCTTAGCGAAAAATTTGGAGGTTGGCAGCGAAGTTTTCGGTTGTTTGGCCTCATTTATATTGTAATATTAAATGAGAAGGAGGCAACATATATTTTGCTTGTATTTTCACTTTCTTTCTTTCTTCTTTTCCCAATAAAATATTTTGAATTAATAAATAATTTAGACACACTACATATATTTCTTTCCTTGGTGGATTTGATCTCCTCCTTTGGTAAAATATTTCTACATCTTCATGTTTATCTATGCAACAAAACCCGTAAACTGGATTTTTTTTACGTGAAAATTAGGCGCACTACGTATATTTCTTTCTTCAGGGTGAATTCATCTTTACTTTTGCTGAAATAATTATACGTTTAGCATCCAGGTTTATATATGGAACGAAATACGTTAAACAAAGCTGCTATTCTAATCCGGAGCAGATTCGCCAGATCTGGCGAGTTTTTTTATTCAATCATCACCAATAATTTTGAGAAGTGATATTTGATATACATAATAGACGATCAATCTCCGAACTGATTAGGTAAACGTCATACTTGCCAACCATCTCATTAATAGCCGTACAATTGTTAACGCCCCCTGAAAAAACGCCCCTTTTCTCACACCACTATATTTTTAGAGTTATTCTTTCCAAATGTTGTTACGATTAAATAAGACGGAAATTACACAAAAAAATTATTGGTGAGTAAAAAAAGGCGGGCACTGAAAATTGTACGGTTCATAATGAGATGGTTGGCAAATATGGGTAAACGTTACAGTTAAAAATTATTGGTGAATATTGAATAAAAAATCCGCCAGATCTGGCAACACTGATCCGGAGGTTGTTAATACCCTTTGTCCACACCAGCCTTTTATTAGAGTGTTTTTTTTTTTTCTTTATTCTTCAAAAATATATTTGAAGAGAATTTACTCTAAAAATAAAGTGAAAATAGGCGGTACTAAAAATCCTCCGGATGAGGTTGGCTTCTTTGGTAAACGGGCATTTTTTTTTTTTTTCATAATAAGAAATGCGTTTATTAACATGAGAATATTTATATCAAAATAAAACTTAATCAAAAATAGGCTTATGCATGCAAAATATTTATGATTGAATGATGGCAAAAAAAAATTTATGTAATTTTTTAAAAATATATTCTTTACATCCCAACAAAACCTGAGATGATGGCCAGAAGTAGGATAAGTGCTGGCTGCCACAAGCAGCCACTTCTGGTCCGCTGAGGGCAAAAGCTAACAGTGCTGAAGGGAAGCTGACTTGCAATAGGCCCCAATAAACGGTTCACTGGTGATGGCCAGTGAAGAAGAAGAAAATTTTCAGCATTAGATAATTTCATTTATAATAAGTCCGTCGCTACGCTGGGATAACGCGAAAATAATTTCAACTCCACAAAATGTACAAAAACTGATGATCGGGGAAGCTGTTAATATAATAAAATGTGGAAACGCAATTAATTCTAAAGATTCAGCAATTCTACCAAAAATATAGCGTTATATTATATAACCAGATATTTAATTAATTTTCATTTATTTTCGAAGTATACTTATTAAGAAGCCCAACATCTTTTTACAAGGCTGTGTGTCTCCATTCCTGAGTCGGTACAAGCTCTTAAAAAATTTCTACGGATTCTTACACGACTACTCTGCAAGTTCTTCCACAGCTGTTACCGGCGGATCGACTTTTCCAGTTTCCATCCACTAGTTTCTCTGAATTTCTAAGCAAGCACCTCAATAGTTCTACACCTCAAGCACTGCATGTTTCCCCCTTTTGACCCAACAAAGCTCAACTAATGTACTCTTGTGAATCGACCAGAACTGACTTTTGTGAATACCATATTCATTTTTTTTTTTTTTTTAATACTACATCAAGCTTAACTGAATCTGTATATAAAATGTGATATGTATAGATAGAGAGCTGCACTTAAGAATCATAATTATTAAAAGTATTTTCCTTGTGTTGCCTTGATAGTCAAAGCGAAAAGCTTTGAAATGTATTTTAATTGTAAATAAGTCTTTTAATTAAATATTTTTATATCTGCGTGTTTTAAAGTGTCTTCTTAAAAAATTTTTATGTAGACGACTTTCTAAGCAAAGTCTAAGATTATCATTATAAATTAGGTGCTATTACCAATCGATCGACAACAACGGCATATTTATACGATGATTTGTTGAGAAATTAACTTAGGCACCGGGTGGCGATTTTTTTTTTTTGACTGTATAATTAATATGAAAGCTTTTCAAGTTACGATCATTAGAAAAATTTCACTTCGGTTTTGCGGACTCAAGCACACATATTAAATGCATATATAGATTAGAATTAAAACATAAATATATTTATGTATCCATACTGAATTGT
>OZ005652.1:46317740-46510145 GCA_963930645.1 Salticus scenicus | reverse complement strand
TATTGTAACACTCACCTCTTATTAAAAAAATCTAACATGCGTATAGATGATTTAAACATTGTGTATCCGTACGTGTCGTGAATAATTCAAATTAATTTTTTTCCCAAATGTAGTAATGAGTAATCAATATTCGTTTTTTATAATACAAATTATATCTCATACTGCCTGCAACGATTCACAAATTCACATGCTAGTACACATTATATATATTTACACTGTTTTAACTGTGACGCCCGAAAATTGTTGCCACTTCCAAACAACCAAAATGTTTTTTTTTTTTTCAACCCAATCAACAACCATGGAGTTCTAGATATGTAGGTCCTCCGTTTTAGTCACAAGAACTATCCATTTTGGAATGATGTTGCTTGAAGGACTTGTATTGGATACGATTTTATCCGTACTGGGTTTCAAACTACTTTTTCAACCTAAATTGGATATGAGGACAATTTGGATTAAGGTTGTTTTAGGGTTTATTTTTTGCAGTGTAAATATATATATATATATATATATTGCAGAGTATAGGAATCACACAGACATCGCTGAGTCTTTTCGGTCATAGTCAAACCATTAGGCCCTGAAAGGGGCCCCTACTAGGAATCCAAGCCTTACGTGGCGTATGCTATCCAGACTGACCCAGTCGTATTTTAAAAGAGTAGAAATGTACAAAATGTGACTTTTAATTATTGAAAAAATACACTGGTTAGGAGTTTAGTAAAAGTGACAAGCGAGGATGCATCCGGTTAGATGGAGATGAAATATCGTAGTCAGGAATTTCAGCTATTATATCATTAGGTAGGTTATTAACAGATTTAAAATAGTTTTCGAGACAGGTGTGTTACACGTCCATGGAAAGAAACTGTACGAAGATCTTCTTATTGTAGTATTCTGGGGTATCTATTACCATTCTGGATGCGGCGAAGAATTTTGTTGTGGGGGCAGGATAATAATTTAAATAAGGAGTCGCAGGCGCGACCCTAAGTGGGACAGGCATAGGTAAGGATCGGCAGAATGCATTATTTATAGAGAATTAGTTTATTTCTGATACTCAAAGTTTTTCCTCGTAATAATGATTCAAAGCATTTTAGGACTCCTGGTGCCTTGCCTCAAGTGCAGAGAGTATGTTTTTTAAAAGTAAGACGTCTATCAAGGTAAACACACACGCAGTCTCATTCAGCCATAAGATTGCAGTGTTATTGATGATAATGCAATTAGGAAAGGTTAAATTTCTGGAAAAGAATACAACAGAAGTCGAATTTTTGTTAATTTCCCAAGTAGCACATAACGTTGCTACAACGTTGTTATAACTAATTTTGCACAGTTCAGACTTACTTACAACGCTACAACAATGTTATGTGCTACCTGGGTTGGATGCGTCATAGAACAAACCAGTTTATGAATTTATCTATGTTTTATCTATATGTAATGTGCAGGTGTAGTGGCTTGGCGTGTAAAGTGGCTTGTGGTATAGTGGCATTACGATGTTGTCCGCGTAGAGGGTTAAATTTTTGCGTGAGTGGCGTGGAATATCATTAAAGTAGATATTAAAAACTGTAGGGCGATGAAAAATCCTTGAAGAATGCCAGCGGTTGTGTGTTTGATTTGTGATAATGTGTTCTTTACACGGAAGGCAAAAGTACGATTGCTAAGGTAGCTGCGTAAAAGATGTATAAGATAGGCAAGAACTTAATTAGTTCGCTTAATTAGTTTGTATAGAATGACGAAGTGGATTATTGCTCATGTATATAGGTAGAGATGTAGATTATAGATTCGGAGTAGCAACCAATAGGAATTTAGGAATCTGGAGCAGTAAGCCAATAGGAATTTCGGATGAAGAAAACAATGTAAAAATTAAGAATATGTGGATTTTATGTAATTTTTCCAATAATCCGAGAGAAATCGCACAGCAAAATTGCATTTAATGACATTTTTATGATTTTTATAGATTTGAAAAGCTTCTAGAAAATCGAGTTCATATAAGGCTGGGGGTTTATTTTAGCTTAATTAAAGTTGAAATTATGGTTATTTTCCCAACAAAGCTTAGAAATGGCCGACATTTTAGCTTCTTGTTTGAGAGTATAACTCATATGTTCTTATTTAGAAACAAGAAAGTAGAAAATTTGCCATTGCAAAATACTGATGGGAAAATAACCATAATTTCAACTATAGTTCAGCTGAAAAACCCTTACATGAAATGAGCCTAAACACTTACATGGACTCGATTTTTTAGAAGCTTTCCATATCTATAAAATACAAAAAATATCATTAAATGCAATTTTGCTGTATCCCCTATTTCAGATTGTTGGAAAAATGACATAAAATATCCGTATTCTTAATTTTTACATAGCTTTCTTCATCCCCAATTACTATTGTCTTACAGCTCCAGTTCCTAAATTTTCATTAGTTTCTACTCTGCCTACATAATCCGCTTCCCTGCCTTCATATATGAGCAATAATTCACTTCGTCATTCTGCACTGATGACAGTATGTTTTATGCTACAGAAATTGCAGTCTGCACTTAACAATTTTTTTACATTGACGTTTTTAACGTTGTGTAAATATTGATATTTCTGTTCTGAGTCGAATCTAGTTATTTATTTATCAAAGGCATGTGTAGAAGGTATCAGGGACGATCTATTGTTAATATGTTAACATTTTATTATTTGATGCTGCATCGAGAATCCCCCCCACCCCTTCTTCAAGCCTCCAAACCGTACACAAGAGATAAAGCTCTAAAGGGAGCTTCGATGTAAAGAAACACATTTAAAAGATAATGTGTAAATAGAATATTTTAATGCATTTTACACATAAAAGTTTCGAATTTGTTATAGCCTTGTGTATTATTTTACAAGTATTTCTGAATTCAGCGTGTCAAAACACATTAGAGACACCCAACACAGAGAAAAAAAAAATTGAAAACTACGATATTGTAATCCTGTGTTATTTCAACCACTTTTTAAAAGTTCTTTTTTGTGAAAAAATTCTTATGATCTAACAAATCTTAGTAAATAAACAAAAATATATTAAAGTTACGATCTGATAAGGGATTTTTCACAAAAAAAGTACTGTTGGAGCGTTGATGAAATAACTGGATCTTCAAATTAATTACGCGGCATGTAAAAAACGCCTTATGAAATATCAACTCTGGAAAATACCTATAATCTAGCTCGTTCATTTGTCAAGAATTTGCTTAACTATTTCACTTTTCGAATGGACTTTTGACAAAAGTTTCCCAATATAACTGTCGTTCAACGTATGTAATAAAACAAATTTCTATCTTTCGCGCAAGCGCAGTGAAAACGTTTTACATGAAACTATTCATATTTCATGAGATATTTAATATATATATCGTTTGCAAATCCTGCTAAACTTTTGAGCAGAAATATACCATGATTTGGTGTTTGATTAAACCAAACTGCAGCAGATTCAATCATAAGATAGTGAAACCTGCTATCATGATTTGGTGCTTGATTAAACTAAACCTTGGTGCTACAGTAGATGAAGTCACAAAAACCTGAACCTTTTTGGTGCTTTTATTGAACAATAAGAACCAAACCGTAATAAAAAACCTTCACCATCTTATGGTTGCAGTTACTGCTGTTCAAAGGCTCAACTTTGAATGTCTTAGCTACACTTGTATCAAGTTTTAGTTCAATCAGGCACCGAAATTTCTGACAGTGTACCAGAATATGAGTTTCTTTTTTTATGAGCACAGTCTTATTTATATAGATGTATATATTTCGATTGAATAAAACAATCGTTTTCTATTAAGCATCTGAATGCATTTCCGTATAGGTAGAAGAATGTAAAAAATCCTCGGATTGTGAAGGAGAGGATCCTTGCTGCCTTGATATTGATGGAGATTCTAAGTGCAGCCAACTTAAATCAGTAGGTAATAAATAACATTTATATATTTCTTATGTTTAATTCTGATTTATTGTACTTTTAAATTGTATTCCTTTAGACTTTTGATAAACGTGTCGCAAGTTTTTTATAAAACTTCATTTTTTGCTAGTACACACATGTTTATTATGTCCTTTCTTTTAATGTGGTAATCATATTACAATTTTATCGAAAGTAGCAGTTTACAATAACAGGACACTAACTTCAATTATGTGCAGTACCTGGATGAATGAGTTTCACTAGGAACCGTGTAAAAATCCATTTAATATTAAATACAAGTGGTTTGTTTTCGGATATAATAATCAAAGAGATCATTTTTTACTAATTGCATTGTTAACGTTGTGTATAATTAGATTTCAGCGTAATATTATAAGACAATCAGACGTATTAATTTGAAATTTGGAAAATCCCCTTCTCTATGATTTTTAGAAAAAAACCTTCCAAATGGCCTTTTCCGAAATACCATATTTTTGCCATACTTTGTCCTGGACAGAGCATGGATTAGCAATGAATGTGTTTTTTATAGAGATTAAAATAATTTACATCAAATAACCAAACCAAAATTACCTCGCTTACCAAAATACTTCGAGCATTCTCCGAAAAAAAAAAAAATAATAATAATAATTTACTGACAAATTTTGCCCCAGTGAAGGGTGACTTACCAGAAAGCGCTAATGTTCTTGAAAGTAAAGAATTATCATCTCAAGAAACCCGTAACCTTATTTTTTTTTATTAAAACTTTCTGAATGTTTTTTAAGAAAATGTCATATTTTGCCCAGTGTGCAACGCTGGTTACCAGTGAAGATAATTGTTCTTAAGATGATGGGGATTCTGGTTGAATTATCATCTAAAAAAAAAAAAAAAAAAAAAAAGCATAAAAATAATATTTTATCAAAATTGTTTTCGCAGTTTTCTAGAAAATTTGGTCCTTTACTTTGACACTTAGCGGATCACAGGTTATCAGCAAATATTAATTTCCTGAAGATGGAGATAAATCAGATTAATTTGTATTCTTCAAAAACACTTAATCTTAAATGTTTTTGAAAACTGCCAGAACCGTTTTTGAGAAACCCAAAATATAAGTGTAATTTACAAAAGTTTCGGAGAAAACCACGAATAATTCCGTACGGCCAGGCGGAGGAGCGCAACCTGGGATCGAACCCGGCCTCTCACGTCTACAAGGTTTGAGCGCAGGAACGCTCGGCTGCTGGTAAGCATGTGCGCGCGGATATAAGATTATTTGAGGATAAAGGGGATACAGAATCGTTTTCATGAAAGGCAAGCAAATGCATTTTAATTTTGTTTATGTGTTAAAAACTCAAAACAGTACTGGTAATGAACTTCAAGCATTATCCACTAACCTACTAAAAAGTATCTGAATACTTTTCTGTGATGCTGTAATCGAATAATTAATGCGAATGATACCATATTTTGTGGTAACTATGCTTTTCTGCCTTAACTAATCTATATAGTATTTCTCTACTGTGGACCAGCTACGATTAAATTTTTTAGGAACGATACGATTAGGATGCAAGATACTATCTAATCGAATTCTTTAAAGCAAAATTTGATGATATCGGCTGCAAAAATATAGTCTAATACACTTGAAATGCACATTTTCTTAACGAAATAGAAAAAATATTAAATTAATGTGGTAAAAGATATGCTCAAATGATCCTAATTAGAAGTATATTTGGAAGAATTTAAAGCCAGTTAAGCCTCACTATTCTTTGTGGCTATTGGTGGTGGTGCTATCTGTTGATCAAAATTAAAATCATCATATTAAGATACAAATTTTTGAAATCCAAAATTATAATATATATTTTTATATTGTTCATTCTTTATAAGTATAGTCTTACCTCGTTAATGTGAATCTTAAGGGGGATAAAAAATTTGTTTATGTTATCAGTAGTTCATGCTATCGGTAACTAATTTTCATATAACTAAACTAATCTTTATTTTGACGGGGACTGCGGAAGCAGTTCATGTTAAAAGTAATTCACGTTAACAGTGTTCACGTTTACGAGGTTTGAGAGTATAACGAACGTTATCTGTATATATATATATAAATTACGTGTCACGATGTTTGTCCGCGATGAACTCCTAAACTAAGGAACCGATTTTAATGGAATTTTGCACACTGTGTGCAGTTTGGTCCAACTTGAGCGATAGGATAGTTTTTATCTCAATTTATTGTCACAATATTTTTTATTGCAATTATACTTGTTGATTATAAACCTTTGTTACAGTTGTTCCAAAATATCTCTGAGTTCCATAAGTTTAATTGTTGCCAAAAAAAAAAAAAAAAAAAAAACGAGTTCATATTCTTTCGACATAAAAATAAATGCATTTAATCAAACGTGAACGTTAAAAAAATTATAAAAAGTTAAATTATGCATCTCACGAAAATTGACGTCATAATCTATTTAAAGATTTTATACACAGTGCTAATGTAGTTATATCATAGATATAGTAATATATATATATATATCATCCCCAGGTTATCGTACAAAGATTTTTGATGCCAAAAAAAAAAAAAAAAAACTCTGGAATTATCCGTTAAGTGGTATTGGAAAAAAAAAAAAAGAAGAAGAAAAGAAAAGTAATATGAATTTGAAACTGTATCTGAAGTTTTACTCATTCACCTTTAGTAAATAAATTATTCGTAAACTTTATTTGCTAAAATATTCGTATGTATTCCCGTGTGTATTCACTCGGAGAAAGACAGCCATATTTTGGTAAAAACGTCGCCTTTTCCCAAGTGAAAAAGAATTTATCCCCAATGAGCACTCTATAAAAACTATATTATATCTAGGAGTTGTATTCGCAAGCGACGTGTGACTCATTGACCGTCTGTGCAGCCAAGGAAAAGATTTCCTATGTTAATCGCCCATTGGACTTTTTGGAAAAAAAAAAATATATATATATATATATTAAATTCGGGGAAATTTATTTCCCGATTTTAATCCTTATATTTGGGTAAAGATATGTATTAGTTATCGCGTGCGTTAGATTGAGTTATTTTGCTGTCAAAAGAACAAAATTTTAATTTTAAATTTCAAACTTCGTCGTCCTTTGTGTTTTTTTTTTTCTTGGCGATCAAAAGCGTAACACGAATATATACATGCCAGGTGTATGCATTGTACGAAATGTAATATGTATTATTCATTGTACGTATGTATGGCATGTAATATATATTGTACGAAACATTGTTTCATATTATTCATTACTCTTTTAATATAAGTTGTTAAAATAACCATAATTTTTTAAAGGAATTAAATATTTTCTCCAGATAATTTGGCGATATTCTTTCTTTCGCCAAGGATGACAGAAATGAAATCTATTCCGCTGCAACATATTATCATCTTAAATCAGATATTTTATTTAGACATTTGAAAACAAATTTGACTTCAAACTATGATAGAATATTTATCATTTTCCTTTTAATTAGTATATTATTAATGTATTAAAATTTAAAACATGGTATATTTAAAAAAAAAAAAAAAAAAAAAAAAAACTTAGAATTATTCTTATCTTCAACTTCATTGTTTCCCATCTTTATTAACTTGAATTTACGATTAAAATTTTAACATACTCGAAAACTTCTCATCACTTTGTTAAAAGATACTAAACCTTTCAAAAATATTTTTCTATTTAAAATGATACATGTATTTACTTTAAATGCCCAATATTTCATAAGATGCCCTATTTTAAAGTTTTAAAATATTTATCAAATTTACTTATTTTTCTGGTTTAGCCGTATTCTTTTCCTTTTCATAACTACAGCTGTTGCCATCTTTAAAATATTTAAAATGATGAGGTCATTTTATAGTAAAATTATCCATTCTAGCATATTTTATATTTCACTCCTCCATAAACGTTGATTTTAAAATCGTCTGCTTCTTTTATCCGCGTTTGTAATGATCGATAGATAGCGCTTTTTCAGCTCTTGTTGTTAGTAAATATTACAGCCCCGTGTATCTAGTTTTGTTCTTTTTGTTATTCTACTTAATATTCGTAGTATAATTTCTCCGCCATTACATCATGGAAAATTGGTTGTTTTTCGAAAAAATATTTCAGTTTATTCAAAGTTCGATCGAAAGTAGATATTTAACTGAAGCTGAACAAATATTAGTTTCAAATCATCTGATTAATTCTTTACTTTCATTAGCGGAAGCAACTGAAATTTTAAATTTGTCATTTGGAAATAAATGGAAGCTTAATTCTGGATTTCTTGGTCCTTTGGAGTTACATTGGAGAACACAACAGTATGTGCTATCTTTTTTACCGGATTTATTAATTTTTATTCAATAAATACATGTGAAACTAAACATCGGCTAGCAATGGCGGCTTGATGGAATTCGAATTAAAGCATGTTTATTGTAATTTCCCCTTAGCCCACCAGAGGACGAGCATTTCATTACAATCGCGGATACTTTTATTTTAAGAGAATTTTAATAGAAATTAAATTACATTCTTGTCTTTTTAGCATTTTAATCCAAAATAGCTTTAGACATATTATATTTCACTCATCAATAAATATTGATTTTTAAAATCGTCTACTTCATTTATACTTTTATTTTAATAGAATTGTAATATAATTTAATTTATATATTAGTCATTTTAGCATTTTTATCCTAAGTAGCATTAGAAATAATATATATCACTTCTCCATTAAAATTTATAAGACCCTAAAATGAAATTAATTTGTGCTTAATATCAACTCTACGAAAATTTTTATTAAACGCTTACAAATTTTAACCTAAGTTTTAAATCTCAATCCTGTGTGTTTTTACATCGGCTACAAGGTTTTCGTCTTTATTCGTAAATAATAATTTGACTGTATTAAATAGTTTACTGCAATGTAATTCAACGTATAACTTAGTCACAGCAACGCGTGGCCGTTTCTGCTAGTATATATATATTTATTTTTTAGATACATGTATCAATTATAGAATTCTTGTTATCTATGTTAATATGGTAATTTCATTCCGTCAAATTCTAAGAAATTTTTTATTACTAACCCGCCAGTGCACGAGTGAGAAAAACTTACTTAAATGAACGTGTCGGGTCTCACATACCCAATGAAGTATATGTTTTTTGGATAATAATACACCACTTTCTTATAGTATTTTAATGCTTACAATACGATACCCACAGAATTAAATGACGCAATGAAAATACGAAGTATAAAATTTCACGTTTTTTTTTTCTTTTTTCACAGAATGTATATAAAAATAGAGCATTTCCTCGTGACGTCATGTGGTTGGCAAAAAAGCGCGCTCGACTTTCCCGCGCCCCGCCCACCATTGATTTTCCGTTGGTAGTAATCAAGTAATCGCCATCGCTATGCTTTTCCCAAGCCTTTTTGCCAACCACTCATAAAAGTTGAGATGTTTGTTTACAAACAAGGAACTGCCCTATAGTTAGTTGTAGAGGGAATAAGGCTCCCGTTGAAAAATGATCATTTCATTTTATTTATTTCTCTTTTTAAATAACTCATTTGCTAGCAAGCCCGTGCGAAATTTTCGCACTTTATTTATCTCTTCGTTACCTTTAAAATTTAAACTATTATTACTTTTTATAGACGCCATTTTTTCATATGAATGAGCAAATTTATTTATTATGTATATAAATATATATATGTATATATATATATATATATATATATATATATATATATATATATATATATATATATATATATATATATATATATATATTAAACGTGGAAGTATATTTCGTTTTATACTGGGAAAGAAATATGGCAACAATTTAAAATTTAAATGTCTATGTTAAAGCTGTTATTTTCATATTTTAATTAATTTTAAAAAATCTAATTAAATAATCGTTACAAATAAGGTACTAAATGAAAGGAGCCAATTTTTATGAGTCCGTCGATTAAACAGCTTATCGATCGGACAGTTGGTTTTTTTTTTTATTTAACTAAAGTATGAAAATTAGGAGACAAAGTCCAAGGAAATGACTTAAGCCTATCCCTTTAGCCTAAAGCGTGACAGAGAGAGGCACTGATGAGCGTAAATATATATGCTGATATTTCATTTACATTGCATTCTAATAAATAAAACGGGTCTCACAGACCCAAACCGTTAAAATAATATTAACCCATATTGGACCACTCATTAAACAAATCATTAGAAAAATGTAATTCTTTAAAAACATGGTCAGTATAAGATACTTACACATATAAAAAAGAAAAAATTAAAAAAATATAATAATTTTACAAAAATATAATAATTTTACAAATTCTTTTATTTTGTTTGTTAGTCCAAAAAACAGTCTCTACACAGTCCAAAAGTGAGCATTTTGCAAATTGTAAAGATTTTTACGAATGGAAGTCCAAAAAACAATCTCTACATCCAACATTGCACATGTTGCAAATTGTAACAGGTTTTTATTGCATGATTTCAACTGACATCGTCTTTGACGACCATTTGGATTTTTCACTAGCACATGCTCACTATTTAGCAGAAGAAGTTATTTATTATTCTGCAGCATTAATATTTTTTTCAAATTCCATTTTTCACAGCAATTTAATTAATTTAGTCTATTTCTAAAAATTTATGTCAAGTTTTTGCAGATTTTAAATGTTTCTTTTACATTATTGACATTTAATTCAACTGTCCTATAAATAGGACGGCGATCCAATATGGGTTAATTTATTTGTAAGAATTTTTAACTTAGCAAAGAGGAAAAAATATTTTTCTAAAATTAAAATTAGTAATATGGTAATTTAATTATGTCAAACTTGAGGAAATATTTGATAAGTATTAATATAACAATAATTTAAATTAATCTTCAGAATCTTAACAGCAGAAAAAATTATTTTCTAAAATTGAAAGTATAATGTAAATATGAAAAATTTCAATATGTTTTATTGAAAAAAATAAATATGATCTCATATCGATCTAAGATTATGCGTGACTCCGTAAATCACTCATTAATGCTATTCATTTTCTATTCTCTGGGAGACATGTATTAGATCATCTGGATAATGAATGTTGTATAAATGTATCATGCTTTCTACCATATAAATGTATTAAAATGCGTTAAAAGAAATACCTCTCATACACCGTAATAAATTCGAATTATTTTGTGAGTCCCATGTCTAACTTAATAGTGGTCAGCTTTACCATTGTTCTACTTGTAGAGAATGAAATTAAAAATATTATACATATGGCTTTACTTAAAAAAAAAAAAAAAAAAAAAAAAAAAAAAAAAAAAGACTAATTGCCTTTATATAGCCCTGCAAGAAGCGTAAAAATGGAATACGCATTTGCTATTATAATTAAAAATAATAAAAGGAAAAAGTCTCACCATGCATTTGAAAATGTTCTCTGAGTTACATTTAAATCTAACAATGTATTTAAATGTTCAGTGTGTCCCTGTGAAACAACCATCAATGCTGGTCATACCAATTCTGTAGGAACGTGTTTATGTAACATCTATACAATGCATTATATATAACTAGCAGGCTTTGCCCGCTTCGCTGGACACTATATTTAAATGATTTCTTTGTAACTGAATATATTTCGATTGGCGACTATTTTCGTCACAGCTTTAGTATGGGGCCTCCTTGGCAATATCAAACATTTTTTGAACTTCTCGAATCTGTACAAAAAAAACTATTATTAAAACAAATAATATTTTCGAAAATAGTCCAATAGCTGGTGACTCCATCGAGAATCCCTTTGTACGCTCAAGGTCTACGTTCCCGTGTGTCGGAGAGCTTCGAAACATCAGGAACCCTAAACTATCATTTTTTACCAAATTTGGTCGCCCACTCGCCAAGTTTGTCTCCAAGACTATGCTTTCTATTAAACATATCTTTATTTAGTTATTTAAATATTAATTTGAATTAATCAAATATTTCTGCCCGACAGCGTGCGAGTGCAGTCACACACAGCAGCTCATTTATTTGTATGTTAAATTAGCGTAGTGAATGGTATATAAAAAAATAAATAAATAGCTAAACATTATCGTGCTACACAACTTTATTAATTTTACATTTTTCTTGAACTACCTAGATTAAAATCGCTGTTGCTAAATTAAACCTCTTGACGAAAAATGTTCGGTGTACTTCAACGCAACAATTTAAAAAATCACCCAGGAGGATCTATAAATAAAACTGATTTTTGTACAACACACATTAGCATCGTAAACTATATTAGCACTTTGTAAAAGAAATTTTAAATTTAAAATGACGTCAACTTTTGTGAGATGCATAATTTATTTATTTATTTTATTTTTTATTGTTCACGTTTAGATAAATGTATTTATTTTCCTGTTGGAAAAAAAAAAAAAAAAAAAAAATTCGACAACAATTAAATTATGGTTAAAATTTAAATGGCTATTTTTTTGCTGTTATTAGCTTACAAAATTGCAATTTTATGCATAAAAATAACAAAAAAAGTTTTTTTTCGGAATAAAAGGCAGCCAACTTTCTAAGTTAGTGTATAAGCTATCTCCATAACAAATTTTATCGAAATCCATCGAGTAGTTTTAGCGTGAAACTCAGTCAAATAAACGGACATTCACATTTATAATATATATAAGATAACAAAAGTATAACTGCACATTATTTCGTTTTAAAATAGGCTTTAAAAAAAAGGATGGGGGGGGGAGCGAACATCTCATAGACTACTACAAGCAAAGAACACTAATTTTTCCTATATATATATATATATATACATACATATTTAATTCAGCGAGAAAATTCGTTGAAAATCATTCTGAGGGACTCAAGTTTAGTTTAAATAAAGTGTCCATGTGTGATACAATTTGTATAATCGAAATGAGAAAAACATTTTTACATGAAGCCTTTCAATTTTTTACTTTGTTGTAAAACTGTAAAACTATTTGGTACAAGAATCATACCTCAAGCCTCAGTTTTTCTATTTTATGTGGTAGCTAGATTTCTTATTATTAATTAGAAACGTTGGTTATTTCAAACAGGTTTTGCCTTTTGATAAAAATAATAATTTTGATAAAAATAATTTAAATAATTAAAATTTAAATCTTCTGAAAATTTAGAATTTGTACTAAACACAGGTGTTAATATAGTAATTAAAATATATTAAAAAAGAATTTAAACTTGTATTAAAATTTATTAAAATCGTTTACAAAGCTTTTCGCCACAACGTTATGGCATCATCAGGTAATTTACACATAAACAGATGAGACAGCATCTTATATATAACAGGCATAGATATAGTAATAAGACATAGATTGATCAGCGAGAGGGAAAAAGTGAGGCCTTTTTCATGGGGAAAAGTCACTCTAACGACTGCTTTTTCCCGAGTAAATCACACACAGGAATACACACGGATAATTTAGTAAATAAAATCTATGAATAATTTATTTACAAAAGGTGAATAGAAAACTCCAGGTACAGTTTCAAATTCATTTTTTCCTTTTTATTCTTTTTTTCAATACTCTCTAATGGCTGATTTTAGAACTTTTTTCGGCATCAACATTTTTTGCTCGATAACATGGGGATGATAGATCTATACATATTACTATATCTGTGATACCAGGAATTTTGATGTATAGTATAAGGATAACTTGAATTTTATTCAAGTTATCCTTATACTGTAACCGTATCAAAATTCCTAAGATCGATTTAATTTTTTTTTTTTTTTTTTTTTTTTTTTTTTTTTACATTAATTAATTCTGGCGCTAACTGAACACTGTAGATGTAATTATTTCCTTGAAATTACTAGCGAATATATGATATCTTTTATTTTTAATGTCAAATGTTAGATATTAATTTCATATATCACTTCTAAAACGTTCCTTGAGGACTAAAATTGAATTTTATTTACATTAAGAGTCTCCAGCTGTCTGATACCTTCCTTTCTTCTTCCCCATGTAATCCAATGGGATATTTGTTGCTTTGTATTTTCCGGATATCTCGCTCAAAAATATTTTTTTTTTTTTAATTCTGTTTTAAAAACCAAAAAATGAGATTTTGGAAATATCCTTAAGAAGACTGACTCTTGGTGGTTTTCTATATCTTTGTATTATTATTGGTAGAGTTTTACTCAAAAATCTGTTTTTTTTTTTTTTCTAAATTTCTTTTCGAAAATCTCCCACTCCCCCTTAATTGACGTATTTTTGACGTAAATTAACGTATTTTTTACAGTGTACCGCAGCTAATGCACGTCGAAAGGGCGGCCGTCGAGTTTAATCTGCGGCATTTTTACTTTCTTCTATATGTAATATAGAGAAAGTATTGGATTCGCGAAAATTTTCGACCTCCGTTTTTTGACGGATCTACACGTTTTGGGATGTCCTGAACACGAATTGATAGTTTTTAAAAAATGTCTGTCTGTCTGTCTGTCTGTGTGTCTGTCTGTCTGTCTGTCTGTCTGTCTGTGTGTCTGTATCATTTTTTTGTGGACGCTGTATCTCACGAACCAATGAATGAAATTTAACCAAACTTGGTATTTAGTTGCACCCTGACATGAACTGGTGCCCATTAGATTTGGGGATCAATAGCTCAACAGGTGGCGCTGTGATCGCATTTTATAGGACAAAATTCCGTATAAATGGGCATAATGAGAGTTATTTTAAACTTGCGATTGTAAAATTAATATGAATTATTGATAATAGTAGTAGTTAACTAGGAAAAAAAATTGTGCATGGGGGGCATCGGTTCCCCCCCTGGGGGGGAAGTACCCCCCCGGGAGGGTTAAATTTTGAAGATGGGTATCATTCGAAAGATCTCGTCAATACCTTTAAAACGAATGGTTGAACCATAAATCTGTGATAATTTAAAACAAAGTTATCGATTTTTTTTTACTTTTAACAAAAAAAAAAAAAAAACTTAGAAAAAAAAAAAAATCGTTTTTTTTTTAAATATTGTTACTGATTGAATATGTATAGGAAAATATAGAAGAAAGTCTTGTGGTGGCCACAACATACTAGTTTAAAGTTGTGTGAAGAATTTTACACTGCAAAACATTTTAGCTATGTATAAGATCTATATTAAACCGACTTCAGTATTACACTCAGAGGAAAGGTTTAATTCAAATCACAAAATGCGTTTGGTTGAGCTTATTTTATTTTTTAAACGAAATTTCGATTGGTATTAAAAAATCAGTTTTGTTACGACAACCTAAGATATATTGTTAACAAATATACATAAATTCAACAGAATTTCTTTGTAATTTCTTATAATAACAAAACGTTTTCTTTAACTTTGCAATAGTATTTGTATATTTGTAAGTTCAAACCAATTTTTTATGAGACAAAACAAAATATTAGAATTGGAACAAAAAATATTTTATTGATATAAGCAAATTATCTATTGGAACTCATTTAAATAGATGTTTTTATTCTGCGCACCCTATTTTTGCTGATTTAATAAATATTTTCTCTGAGTGCATTTCAGTGAAAAGAACTCGATGAGCAAGGATGGAGAAATCCTTTCGCTTATCGCAGAAAACGTGTACGCAGTTAGAACTGTAGTCAAATTTTCCCAGCAATCAATGCCACCCTGCTGGACCAAATATTCTCCAGTGCCCGTAGTTTGCCCTGCATAAGCTAGATGTTTCGGAAATGAGACGGACTTCTTTTGTCACCCATGAAAAAAAAAAGAAATAAACCGTAAAGAAAAAAGAAAAAAATAATAATAGTAATAATATTAAATAAATAAATTAAAAAAAAATAATAATAAATAAATAAGCTGGTAAAAAATATAAAATTTTTCTCATCATCATCATCTGCTTCTTCAGGGATTAGGCTGGTAGCCTGTTCCTTCTTCTTGGTCTAACCACCGTTTTCTAGGCCTGCCGCGGTCTCGCTTGCCCTTTAGAATGTAGCAGAAGGCAGCTCTCGGTATTATTCAGCGTGTGCTACGTTGGACATGATTTTTCCAATTGGTGCGGTATACATTGATCTTGTCTATGATGTTAAAAACTTTTAATTCTCTTCTAATATCTTCATTCCTAATTCTGTCCATAATTGTGCAGCCTTTTAGAGATCGTACATACCGAATCTCTGCTGCCTGGATCCTGCTTCTCTCTTGAGCACTCAGGGTCCACGTCTCTGAACCATACAGCAAAGTGGCCACTGCCATAACCTTAAAAAGCTTCAGTTGTGTTTCTTTTCTAGTTTTTCTTTTTAGTGTTCTTAGGAGAGTGCCACAGATATGTTGGAATTTGTGTAGTTTTCTTTGGGAATCGTTATCATAGTCAAAGGTGATGTAACAACCCAGATAGGTGAAGTGTTGTATCTGTTCGTTAATTTTATTATCAATAACGATTTTCGTTCTTACTGGTTCTTTGCCCTTAAATGTCATTGTTTTTATTTTTGAAATGGACATTTTCATATTGTAGGCTTGGCATATTCTATGAATTACATAGATGAACCTTTGAAGATCATCTTCATTTGATTGAATTATGATCTGGTCATCTGCAAAAAATAGTGTATTTAAACAAGTTGACATATTCAGATACCAGTATTTATTGATAATTTCCACGTTCGTATAATGTCAACAATATAAATATTGAAGAGGGTTGGGGATAGACCGCAGCCTTGCCCAACTCCTTTGTTAGTTTCTACTTCTTCCGTATCAATTAATATTTTAGTATTTTGGTATAGGGATTGGCATGCTTGAATTAAGTGTCTTGGGATTCCTATCTTTTCAATTATAATCCATAATCTTTCTCTATCCACACGATCAAAAGCTTTCTCATAATCTATGAAGATAACGTGCGTTTCAAGGTGGAATTCTCTGCGTTTCTCAATTATTTGTTTTACAACAAAAACATCACCTTCAAGTATCTGCCTTGTATAAAACCAGATTGTTCTTCTAGAAGTAGTGAATCCATTATCGTCATTATTCTATTATTAATAATTTTACTATACAGTTTATAGGTGATATTAAGCAAGCTAATTCCTCTATAATTTCCGCAGCAGTTTCTATCTCCTTATTATGTAATAAAGCACCTCCATATTTGATATATTCAGAATTTATATTATCAGTGCCAACGGCTTTTCTGTTTTTAGTAGTCTTCATCACTTCCTGTAATTCGCTTATTTCGATGTTGTCTATATTTTCGTCTACTGTTTTGAATTCTACATTCATGGGAGCAGTTGAGTTGCACCAGAGAGCTCGGTAATGTTTAACCCATTCTTTTTTTCTAATAATGTCAATATTTGCATTATCTCTTTCTTCATTGTTTAATTTTCGTAGAATTTTGTAGGCTAATGTTTGTCTTCCATGTACATCATTCTCAATATTACTTCTGAATCTATTCCAAGATTCTTGGTGGGCTTTCTGAATTATATTTTTTGCAAGGTTTCATTTTTCTTTATATACTTCTTTTGCTTCTTCTGTATTCTTTTGTAGATAGTCTTTATAGGCTACTTCTTTTACTTTAATAACCTTTTCGATATGCTCATTCCAGATTTTCAGGGCTCTTATTCTATAACTTTTTCTTTTCTTGCCCAACGCTTCGAATGCTGCTCTTTGAATAATATTCTTTATGTTATTCCATTCTTCATCTACGGTTTCATTTATATCTGCTTCTTATATCTTTCTAAAATTAATCCTTTATATCTTCTTAAAATTTTTGTAAAAAATAAAATATATCCCACATAAAATTTATGTCCCCTAAAGAGGGTCAAAATTGTGATGACATGTCTCCGGACCACCCAAAGAGTGAGTTGAAGACCGTCTTCATTTGATATTGCTTCGCACTAGTGCGACGTTAAACTGAACTAACCAACGATAAAAGTTATGTTTTCTAAAACTACAGATATTTAGTTTAAAATGACATCTTAATATGTCAAACTAAATAAATGAATAAACAAAAAATACACTTTTTCTATAAGCAGATGAAACATGTAACCGTTGATATAGATTTAAAATGTGTATCCACCATCGACGAGACATTAATGTACACCCCGGACTATATTATCAATAAATTAATAAAGTAATAATAATTTTATAGATATTAAAATATTAACAAAAATAATTAATTGATGATTTGTTACATAGTACAGTAATTTATATTCTTATCGCTAAATTAATAAAAGAATAATAATTTTATAGGATGATTTGTTACACTGTAAAATAATCTAAGTTCTTATTCTTAAATTAATAAATAGAAATTATTTTGTAATGATTACAATATTAACAAAAAACATATAATTCACAATTTGTTCGAAGTTCAGTAATTTATTTATTTATGTTTTCCACTAAACTAATAACAGTCATATTTTTGTAGAGATTAACATACTATCGAAAAATAATTATTTTATTCTTTGTTACACAGAGCAATAATTTACTTCCTTATCGCTGCATTTACAAAAGAGTGAAATTTTTGTTGGGATTAAAATAGTAAAAATAAAAATGTTAATTCGAGACTTGTAACACTGTGTCATGTAATCAATACTGTTTATGAAGATTTAGCATTCATTTATTTTCTTAAGATAATTTTTATTCTGTACTTAAATCTTAAAATATCTTTCCAGTAAAAATAAGATTCCTTTATTTTAGGTGAAATTTGCAAATATCACATCAGAAGAAGCGATTCTAGACGTGATATTGAGAGTTTTGTCTATGCAGATAGCTGTCCATGCAAGCCAGGTTTCTTGTGCATGAAAGAAGTAGGTCATTGTACAAATATCTCTAATAAATTATCTATTTAGTTAAAAAACATAACTATCAACAATACGCAGTATTGCCAGACTTGGGGGCTTTTTTTATTCAACTGTCACCAGTAAATTCCAGAAGAGATATTTGATATACATAATAGACAAGTATTCTTCAAAATGATTAGAGAATCGTTACAATTAAAATATAGTGGTGGATATTGAATAAAAATGTTCCCAAATCTGACAACCCTGACAATATGTAAGTAAAAAATAACTAAATCAAAATATTTTTATTTTAATGTTAAAGAAAGGCGAGTATTTTAAATTTTAGTCAAAGAATTTGCAAAGTATATTTACTGTTCACCAATTAAACTTTAAAATAAGTCAGAGAAGAATATGAATTTATTTCCTAATTTCGTAATGTAATTCAGCACTGATGTATTTACTTTTCAGTTAGATAATTTTAAAAAGTGATGGCTTTGAATCTTTTGATTATAAAAGCTTCTTGTAGGTTCGAGGACAATTCAGTATTTATATATATATATATACATAATTCTAACCTATATATGCATTTAATATGTGTGCTTAAGTCGGCGAAACAAAAGTGAAAACGTTTCTAATGATACGTGCAACAGAATTTAAAAAGCCTTCATATGATTTGTACAGTCATAAAAAAGAGAAAGAAAGAAATCACCACCTAATTTCATCGTATAAATATGCGGTTGTTGTCGATCGATTAGTAATAGAGCCTGGTTTACAATAATATTCTTAGATTTTGCTTGGAAATTCATCTGCATAAAAATTTGTCAAGAAGACACTTTAAAACACGTAGATATGAAAAATATTTAATTAAAAGACTTATTTACAATTAAAATACAACTCAGAGCTTTTTGTCTTGACTACCAAGGCACCATCAGGAAAATATTTTTTGCAATTGTTCTTCTAAAGTGCAGCTTTCTCTCTCTCTCTCTCTCTCTCTCTCTCTCTCTCTCTGTGTGTGTATATATATATATATGTATATATATATATACATATATATATACACATATATATACCTCATTTTCTAGTTACAGATACAGTTAGGCTTGATGTATATAAAAATGAAGATGTCATTCACAAAACTCAGTTCTGGTCGATTCACAGTAGTAGATTAATCGGAGCTTTGTGTGATTACAAGGAGGCAACGTCCAGTGCTTGAGGTGTGGAACTATAACGAAAGGGAACGTGATGTCACTTTGTAGTCAAGTCATGGATGGTGTACGGGCATTTGTTACAGTATGATGTAATAAGGTGCGCACGCACCTGTATAGAGGCTGCGCCCTCTGTGTTCGAGTCAGTGTATGAGTAGACACGAGAGTGTTAACAGGGATGCTCGAGTGAGATCCCACTTTGAGTTAGTGTTTTAAAATAAAATTGAGTATACAGTCCACTTGAGTTTAATTTGTACCTTCACCTTTTTTCTTTGATATTAATGAATACGATAACAATAATGATAAGATAACAATAATGATAAGAAAACAAATTTTAATAGAGAAAAGGTATTTTAATAGGTTTTAAAGGCCTGCAAGTCGAATGGGGATATTCAAGTTTTTTCTTTGATATTAATTCAAATTACACTTTTTGAGCGTGGTGACCGGTATAAAACAAATTTTAATAGAGAAAAAGTATTTAATAGGTTTTAAAGGCCTGCAAGTCGAATGGGGATATTCAAGGTTTTTCTTTGATATTAATGAATAAGATAACAATAATGATAAGAAAACAAATTTTAATAGAGAAAAGGTATTTCAATAGGTTTTAAAGGCCTGCACGTCGAATGGGGATATTCAATTTTTTTCTTTGATATTAATTCAAGTTACCTTTATTGAGCGTGGTGGCCGATAAGAAAACAAATTTTAATAGAGAAAAGGTATTTTATTAGGTTATAAAGGCCTGCAAGTCGAATGGGGATATTCAAGTTTTTTCTTTGATATTAATTCAAGTTACACTTTTTGAGCGTGGTGACCGATAAGAAAACAAATTTTAATAGAGAAAAGGTATTTAATAGGTTTTAAAGGCCTGCAAGTCGAATGGGGATATTCAAGTTTTATCTGATCTACTTTATACACAAATTTTACGCGTACAGCTATTCACTGTTGTACATAGATGATAGATACCTATACACCAATATACTTTCTCACAAACAGCTGCTTACGTCCGATTTCGGAGCAGCTCGTCTCGATCCGTGCGAGCTTCGTACAGCCGAAGTCTACCGAAGCTGCCGAACTGTGTTAGGTTTTTTTTTCGTTACGGAATTTTTCGATTCGGTCGCCGCGCTCAAAGCCCGCGATAAAAGCTATACAATAGCTTAATAATAAACACTACAAGACTGATATAGATTTTGTAAAAGAGTTTATAAATACTACGATTGAAGATCGTAAAACTAAAGAACTTAATTCTGCTAATTCAATTAACTTAGAACAAATTAAATTAGAGAGAGTGAAAGCAGAACTAGAGTTAGCACGGTTACGTGCAGAAAAACAAACTGAAAACCAAAATGAGAATGATCATGAAATTAATAATTCTTTAGATTCATTAGTGAAAAGTGTAAGAATTCTGACTGTGAAAGTGCCTACTAGGCCGGAAGGCTGGGTCTTCTTCTTCTCTTCATTAGAAAGAGCATTCGTAGCTAAAAGTGTTCCTGAAAAGTACAAGTGAGAAATTCTACTAAATTTGTTAGGAGAAAAAGCATCTAATATTATTACATACACTAAAGAAGACGAATTAAATAATTACGAAAAAGTTAAATCGATCGTTTTGAGAGAATACCAACCTACACCTCAGGCTTGCTTACAGCAGTTTAAAAAAGCAACACGCCAGGAAAATGAAACATATGTGCAATTTACTTCTTGTTTAATCACGAATTGGGAATATTATTTGAATTTGAGAAAAGTATCAGATTTTAAATCATTAAATTATTTAATTATATCCGATAAAATAATCAGTACCCTTGATAAAGAAGTAGCTGCTCACATTTCAGTTCGGCAAGCTGAGAATTGGTTTAGTCCCTGTGAATTAGCAAAAGAAATTGATCTATATAACACATCACGAGGAAAAACTCTTAAGACTAACTATAGTTTTAAACAAAAACATTATGAGTCAAAAGTATTCTTAACAGATGTTAAACGGTTAAAATGTGTCTTGTGTAATACAAATCATCCTTTGCACTTATGTGCTATGTATAAGAATTTATCTGTAGCTGACAGATTAGAAATAATTAAGAATAATTATTGTTTTAATTGCCTGTCAACTAAGCATGTAGTTAAAAACTGTACTTCTAAATTATCCTGCTCAATATGTAACAAAAGATACCATCTGTCAATTCATTGTGAAACTGAGCCAGATTTATTAAAAATCACAGAAAACAGGCTTAGCCAATGGCAAAAAATAACTAAGCTATTTCAAACCATTTGGCGTAAGTGGCACTTAGATTATCTATGCCACTTGCAACAGAGATCGCGATGGAAATTTGAGAAACCAAATATTTGTGTTGGAGACATGGTTATTCTAAAACAGGATAATTTACCTCCATGTGAGTTGCCACTGGCCAGAATAAGCAAAATTTTTCCCGAAGCGGACAAAAAAGTAAGGGTAGTGGAGGTTAGTACTACCTCTGGCAAATTTAAAAGGTCTATTTCTAAGGTTTGTCCGCTTCCAATAAATGATTAACATTGTTATTAATTATAAATGTTGTTAATTATGTAATATTTTTACAAAATGTTTTGCATAACTTTTATTTAACATATGTAATATTTACTGTATGGTATTGTGTAATATTAATTGTATCAGATTTTTTATGTTGAAAAAAAAAATGACTGTTAGAGATTTCTTGAATGTTTAAAAACATTGCATGGCACGGGGGAATGCACGGGCATTTGTTACAGTATGATGCAATAAGGTGCGCACGCACCTGTGTAGAGGCTGCACCCTCTGTGCTCGAGTCAGTATATGAGTAGACACGAGAGTGTTAACAGGGATCCTCGAGTGAGATCCCACTTTGAGTTAGTGTTTTAAAATAAAACTGAGTATACAGTCCACTTGAGTTTAATTTGTACCTCAACACACGACATCAGTGCCTACGAGAAACGTAACAGATGGATACTGTGGCAAACACTTGTATCTCCACCAATACAAGCTGATCTTTTGCCACTCGAGAGTGGCAAAGAATGGTTGACGGAGAGTTTGTTAATAAATATGCCCTTTACTTAATGAGGTACTTGCATAGATAAAATGTCGCACAAATTCAAGCACCACCTTAACCCACCTACTTGAGATATCAAAATATTTTGAATTTTACTATCACCCGCAGTTTTCTGTTTGCCTACAGCATTCAAACGTTGATTGATTTAGACTCCGATCACTACCTGTTGTCTTGAGGTACGATGGGTGGTCATTCAATACGGATCGGAGAACAGGTCTATCTACTAGGAGGAGTCATTTATCGGATACGCAGTCGGAAAGAGAGGTTCCAAACATTATATCAGATTTCAAAGAGGAAGCTGAACAAGCGTTAGCCATGTTCGGGGACTCCTTCCGGGAGGACTACATGCAAAGCTCGGAACCTTGAAATAGATCAAGCGACCACTACAGACTGCCGGATAACGTCAGGGAAATGGTCAGAGATCAAAATCATGATCGCAGGCAATGGGAGGTTAATAGGACCCCTTATTTCAGGAATAAGTTAAACAGGCTTATTCGCAGTGTTAGAGCTGAAATTAAGGAGTTTAAATAAAACACGCTTCAACAGTTCGACCGCAGACAACATGATTTTAGGGCTGCCTCGTAGGACACGAACACGCATTTCCGTCATTATAATCCCTAACGGCATGGCTAATATTAACACCAAAAAGGCTGAAGCAATTGCTGAAAATCTTAGAAGTCAGTTTTCAACTCAATCGGACATCGTTAACCCAATATGGTCTGTTTCATGGTAAACTGCAGGGTCCAAATTTTATTAGTCACAGCCACACCAAACACTCTCCAACCTACTTCACTTTTTGAGGTACAGGAGCATATTTTGGGCTTGAAAAAACACAAGGTACCCAGTAAGGATAGAATTACTAACATATACTAATCCATCTCCTTCTTCATTTCATCTGTTGTATTACTCTAATTATTAACTGCATGCTAAATCTTTACATTTTTCCCAATTGCTGTTAGAGAGCTATCGTTGTCACCTTACCTAAGGGTGGGGGTCAGTATATTCACTCTCCTTCTAGTAATCGCTGTATTTTTCTTCTCTCTTGTCTAACAAAGGTTTATGAGTATGTTTTCGTCTGTCGACTGAATGAAATCCTTGACTCTCATAATAAGATTATACCCAAGCAATTCGGGTTTAGGTCTCGTCATCCAACCCAACAGCAGTTGTGGAGGTTGACCGAATTCATTCATGATGGATATCAAACCAGCGGTGTGGTTAGAATTATATTTCTGGACGGGCAAAAGGTCTTTGACATGGTCTGATATGCCGTCCTTCTCTTTAAGATGCTTGAGTTAGGTATTCCTGACCCGCTAATTAAATAATTGCTGATTACATCTCTAACTGGTTCCTCGTGGTGAAAATAGGAAATTCCCTTTCTCTAGCCCGAAACCTGTACTTATTTTTTCCCCTCAAGTTTCTCTCGCCTGGCCCCTTCTTTCCAACATCTACAACAACGATATTCCGCGCAAGCCCGACATCAACTTGACATATTTTCTGATGACACTGCTATTATGTACAGACACACACAACCACACACTGTGCTCCAAAAATATCCAAGAATATCTCTATTCGTATGAAATGTGGCTTAATAAGTGACAAATTAAAGTTAATAGTTCTAAAAGTGCCACCATCTTATTTACTAAGAGATCCTATTCTCCAACATTAACTTTCTTCTCAATAATGATCCTGTTCCCTGGGAAACTTCATATAAATACCTAGGAATTCACCTAGATTCTAAATTATCGTCGCACAAGCATGTTTCGGAAGTCCTGAATAAAGCTTATTGTACCACCGCCCCCACCTTTCCTCTTTTGGCTTGAAATAGCCGCCTGTCTGTTAAGAATAAATTGTTACTGTACAAGTCCATGATCCTGCCCATCTTGACTTATTTATCCGTGGTATTCGGATCTGCCTCAAACACTGCGCTAGAAAACATTCAAGTACTTCAGAATGAGCAATTACGTAGGTTTGTTCAAGCCCATCGCTACTTTCGCAATGATGTCATTCATAAAGACCTGAAAATCGGCCCTAAATTTTCTGAAATTAAGAAACTTATGAGGAAGTTTCACAGGTGTCTCTCTAAATAGCAGAATCCTGTGTTAAATGCTGCAGGAAGGTACGATCCTAGGTTCGGACGAGCCACGAAATGCCCACTCGCCATCACCTATATTGAGGACGGGTACATCCCGGTCTCCGAACGCAGAAGACAAAATCCATCTGGCGTTACTTAACACAGAATTCTGACTCAAAATTTATTTTCCCGTAGATCGAATAACTTATTCATCTGCATTTGGATATCTCCCTGACATTTGCAACCTACTTTGTCTTTGTTACAGTCGCGTATGGCCAACCTTCCCCATCAGTTGCCTCACTTCTAGGGATTTCATAAATTTCTTATATTGTAGGTAATTCTGTAAATAATTTTGTGAATACTTATTTCTTGCAAATAGTTTTAAAATTAACTGTAAATTTGTATTAATTGCAAATATATATTATCCTTGATTGCTTAACAGTCATGTTATGCTAGATTTATTTAGTTTAATGTTTTTTAAGTGCTAATTATTTTAATTTCTGGCTGCTTAATAGTCATGTTAAACCCCCTAGGATATTAAGCGAAGCAAATGTATGATCCTGTCTTTTTATCATCATGAAAAATCATAACTGTCAGTTTATAACCTCTCTGTCTCTCTCCTCTGCTCACCGTCAAGCATAAATTCATCATGCCTGAGTTGACTGAGAACTCACCCATCCTAAGGTGCCGAGACTCTTGATTCTATAACACATCTCCAGGTTGTTTTTCTCTCAGGTGGAGGTAAGCAGTGATTGCGATCGCCGTAGGAACTCCAGTAACCCCACGTGATGATGATGATGATGATAGTTACTTTGATATTCGGAGTAACTAGTTGATGGAAACTGGAAAGGTCGGCCCGGCGGTGACAGTTGTGGAAGAACTTGCAGAGTAGTCATCGAAAAATTTGTAGAAATTTTTCAAAGAGTTTATACCGTTTCAGGAATGGAGTCACATAGTCTTCTAAAAAGATAATTGGGCTTTTTAATAAGTATACCGAGAAAACAAATAAAAATTAATTAAATATTTGTTTCTATAAGGAAATGTCATACTTTTTATAGAATTCCTGAATTGATAAATTTAATTAGGGTACATTTATTGTTACCAGCGTCAATACCAATTTGGATAATTTTATATAATTGTCTATTTTCACTAAATTGAAATGAAATATAACAAGTGAGTCTATAGATCCGAAACCTCAACGTCTTATTTGCATCACACATCATTCAACAGATATTTTTTGTTTATGCCTTATTATACAATATATATATAATATATATTATATAATATATATATAAATATATATATATATATATATATATATATATTGATTCTATTGAGTTCCTACATAAAGAGAAACGTTTCTGATAGGGGCAACTGTCCCCTCTCCCTCACCCTACCGACATATGTCTCTTTTTATAACTATATGTATATGTAGGCATTGCTAATAACTGATAGTCTTGTATACATTTCCTGTAATTCATAAATACTTGTACTAAATTTCGTGCAAAATGATTACATAGCATGTCGGAATCATTTTGTGTAACCCTGTAAATTAATTACCAATTTTATGCCCACACTTTTCCACAGAAGAACATGCTTTTAAAATTCCAACAAAATTTCATTGTATTTAATGGGGTGTAAACATGTCAAAATACTCTTATAAGAAATACCGACTATAGACCGTAATAGTAAGAAATTCTTTTATGTATCCCATAAAATCAGACACAGGAATTTTTTACACTTAAAAAGAATACACCTTTTTAATTAATTATAATTCATTAACATTTCAACCTAATTTGACATCATTTGGATAATTACTGAATGTTATCCGATTTTTTTTGCTTGGTCCCGTAAATAAATCATTTAGTCTATACATATCCTTTTTTTGTGTGTGTAAACATGCTTTAATACATATTTTTAATGTATGCTGATTCCATTATGTTAAATGCATCATAAACGCATTAAAACGCGCATTAAAAATTTCTGTATAGACAATAATGTTATTAAATTCTTCTGTGTGCCTCTGTAAATGAACCATAAACATAGTATATATAAGTAAAAATTATTCATCTTATTCCACTTTTCTCAGGAATAATTATTCAAAATTGGACATAATTTCGATGATTACGTGATATTGTCATAACACTTTTGTAAAGTCCTGTATATTAATTAAGAAGCTTTAGAGCACATATTTCCTGCAGAAAACATAAGTTGAGGCATCTCAGTAATGAACGCTAATTTCATTTTGTTGGTTGGAAAGTAATGATGTTAAAATTTGTTTAAACGAAATTCACTCCATATGCTGTAATGATAAGAACTTCGGCGTGTCTTTGTACACAATCCATAAATGATATAGACATAAATGACAATAATATAGACATACAGAGCCTGAACGTATGTGCCAATTTGCAAGTCAATCGGAAGATTTTTGGGACAGCTCTTGCGATACATACACAGGCCGTAATATTAGGAAAATTTTTGACGTGTCCCTGTACACGAATTAGAAATGGAATACACAACCAAATTTATACAGTTTATTCCGTGTGGCTCATAAACATGTGTACCAAATTACATGTCAATCACGTGATTTCTGCGACCGCTATCGTGGTACATACAAATTCTTCCCATAAGCCGTAATGATAAGAAAAACTTTAGCGTGTCCCTATACACGAACTAAGAATGGAATACACACCCAAAACTATACATCTAATTCCGTGGGACTCACCAACATTTTGTACCAAATTTCAAGTCCTTAGCGTGATTTTTGTGCGGCCGCTATCACGCAACAGACACACATCCGGAACACAAAATCTTTCTGAATCTCAACAGAGAGACCTCCACTGGCAAGAATTGAGAAAAGAATTTTTAAATACAGGAGGATGAGCATAAGAAGCAAGAATGGGTAATGGGACAAATGGGTTTTTATAGTAAATGTCAAACCAAATAGTCGAATTATTTTTGCTACGATGGACAGAATGATCTAAAAAGTCTAAAAACTGACTACCGTATTTTCCGGCGTATATATCGCAGGTTTCTTAAATCAGGTATACCGGAAATTTATATTTATAGTGAAAACGATTTTTTTTAATCTTTTGTGACTTGCAGATATAGATTTATTTGTAAATTAAACTTTTTGGTGTGTAACGCATTTATGTGACCTGCGCGTTATATGCCGGAAAATACGGTATTTGGTTTGACGTAGAAATGCGTTTAATGCAGAAATATTTGCACTTAAAATAATTTACGATATTAGAATTATTGTTAATGAAAAACGAAATAACTGAATATATCAAGTGGTGTAATAGAAATTTTAAATTAAAAATCATAGTCTGGTCAAAAGTTCCTAACATAACATTTAAAAAATAAATAAATAGAACATAGAGTTAAATAAGGAATACGTAGTAAGTACAAGTGGTAAAATTGAGGATGAAAAAAAAAATAAATATGAAAAAAAAATAAATCAATAAAAAGGTCATAAATAAAGCACTACTGGTCCACAAATGGCAGAATATAAAAGACCAATAAATGTTTCCTGCAGTAATATTAGAATTTATGTATATCACTGCTTGTCCATCGTTCGCCCAGTAGATTATTTTCGTTTTTCTACTGGCTGCCACCAGTGAACCGTTGATTGTAGCTTAATGCAGGCCGGCTCATTTGACACCGTTTACTTTTCCTTCAGTGGCTACTGGTGGTAGTCAGCACTTATCCTACTGCTGGCCATCATCTCAGGTTTTGTTGGGACGTAAAGAATATATTTAAAAAAATTTGCCGTCATTCTAATCATAAATGTTTCGCGTGCACAAGACTATTTTTTATTAAGTTTTATTTTGAAATAAATATCTCACATTAGTAAATGGGTAATTCCACGATAAATGCAACGTCAGTCACGCACAGAGATATTCCTATTTCCACCAATATTTTTTTAACAAGAATTGTTGTCTTATTTAATCACAAATACCACAGTAAATATGCCTTTAATATTTCTGTATGGTAAGAGTGGTGACGAAAAAAGAGAACATTTTATCCATTTGTGAGACTGATGTCACCTTCTTCCATGGATTCACCCAAATACATTTCTTTTTATGTCAAAAAAAAAAAAAAAAGAGTCCGTTTACCAGAGCTGTCAACCTTATCCGGTGGATTGTTAGCACCGCTCATTTCCCTACACCACTTACTTTTCAGAGTAATTCTCTTCAAATATATTTGTGATGAATTAAGAAAAAAAAAAGTGCTTTAAAAAAGACAGGTGTGGAAAAAGGGGAGGTACTAACAACCTCCGAATTAGATTATTAGCTTTGGTTTACATATTTTTTTGCATAAATAAACGTGACATTAAACGTGAAATTATTTCAGCAAAGACAAAGTTGAATTCACATTGAAAAAAGAAATATACATAGTGCGCCTAAAAATGTTTTCACTCAAAAAAAAAAAAAAAAAAAAAATCCAATTTAAGAGTTTTATTGCACAGATAAACGTAAAGCTGTAGAGGTATTTTACAAAAGGAGGAGATGAAATCCTTCAGAGGAAAGAAATTTATGATGTGCGTCTAAAGAAGTTTCTACTTCAAAATATCTTATTGGAAAAAGAAAAAAGAAAGAATGTGAAAATGCAAGCAAAATGTATGTTGTCTCCTTCTCACTTAACACTTTCGCGACCGCATGTTTTTGCCTTTTAGATAGTCTGTTCCACCTGTGGGCGTTATTCTTTCAAACTACATTATGTCAGAACAAGGTTTTCTGTATCCATATTTATATTACTTATGAATATACATAATAATTATACTCTTTCTAGTGATAGTATTTGTATCCATAGTATTCTGTTTATATTAATATGAATATAAGGAATATTCTTAAGAAATATAGTCACATCAAATTGCGAAAGAAACGCCCACTGAAGGAGTTACAGATAAGGCTCCTATATATACGAGCTGGCGCATCCGACATTTTTTTGCCTTAGGGTTGCCGCATGTACCCAGCGTGATAAACAAACGGCATCCATTGTTTCTACCGTCTTGCTCGTAATTTTAGTGAAATAAACTGCAATATCGGAGGTTGTTCAGCAATAAACTTCTGTAAACACTCCAGAAAAGGATACAAAATGTTTAGGTTTCCTTCGGATAATGCAAGAAGGAGAAAATAGGCTGCGAATTGTCGTCCAGATTTTTGGATCCCGGGACCTAATGCACAGCTTTGCATAGTAAGTTTTATTGTTATTCACTTATACTTTTCTTTGCATTTCTGACATTTATAAAGTAAAAAATTTAAAAAAAATGTATTATTTAAATCTAAATATGTATTTTAATAACCATAAATTATTTTAAGAAACGCTTTTTTACTGTGTGTTTGTAGAGTCTTGGCGACGTTTTTTTGGTTCGCCAAAGTTGTCTTGTTTCCGTGTCCTGATAGTATTAGGTCGTCGAAAAAACTTTCCAATTTTAATTGGTACGCTCTTTTTTTTTTCCCCCTTTCAAATGTTATGAATTATTTAAGAAACAGAAACAGATTACTTGTGTTGCTTATCATTTTTGGTCGATTTTATTTTTAGATGAAAATTTCTTAAAACCACCAGTGAAGCGATAAAATCGCCAAGCGGAAATGCTGTCCTCTTACGAGGCAAAAAAATGGCGGTGATGCGCCGGCCTATTATTTATTTAAGGGGCTCTAGTTACAGATTTCCAAATGACGTGAATCTACGTCAGCGGTGGTGAAAGTGTTACTATTACAATGTAAAAAATAAAAATAAAAATAAATACCACAAAATAAATGTGGAAAACAACTGGAAACCTCATTGCCCAGACTTGGGGATTTCTCCCCATTTTGGGGCAGTTTTGAAGCTTCAGGAGAAATATTTGGGGACAGAGAATTTGTGGGGTATATATGGGGATTTTCTTTAAAATTAGTAAAATGCATACTTGCCAACCATCTCATTATGAACCGTACAATTTTTAGTACCCGCCTTTTTTTTTTTTACACCAATAATTTTTTAGAGTAATTTTAGTCTTATTTAATCGTAACAAGATTTGGAGAGAATATCTCTAAAATTATAGTGGTGTGAGAAAAGGGCGTTTTTTCAGGGGACGTAAACAATTGTACGGTTAATAATGAGATGGTTGGCAAAAATGTAAATTTTTTCCTAAAATAAAAAAAAATCCATTTTTTCCTAGAATCCAAGTCAAAAGAAAATAGTCAATTCTGGATGCTATTTCAGAAATAGAAAAGCAACTTCTTCAACTTTCTGATTATAAAATGTATCCTGTTTTCTTTCCACTTGTAAGCCCTGATTTATGGAGTTATTTGGTTGGTGTGTGTTGTAACAAGCATAGTAAATGCTTGATAAGTATTGATAGCTGCTTCGATTGAATATTCAAAAGTTAGCTGGACCAGCATGTACTTCGATGCTTTGTCTTAGGCTAGTTTGAGTTAAATTTGCAGGGGTGAAATATCAAGTTTGATGCTAGCTCTTTAAGCTGCCTGTGTATACCTTGTTTTTTATTCATTTTAAAATCAACAAAAACTGTTGTTTTTATATACTTATGGGTTAAGAACAAATGATTAGAGACGAAGAGAAGAAACTCAGAAAGTTAGACAAATTGACAATAGACTCAACAAATTACACAAATGTAAAATTTTCCAAAAACTAAGTGTTACCAAAGAATTATTTTGGTAAATGGGGATTTTTTTCTATAAAGAGCTTCGTTTGGATAAAAAACTAAACTTTATTAAATATTTTTTTTTAACTTTTTCCAAAAAAAAAAAAAAAATTTTAGTAAAATTGATTTGGGAATTTTTTTTGGAAAAAAACTTTGATTTGGGGAAATCTGAGAGCTGTTTGGGGAAATTCATTTTCCACCATCTGGCAACACTGTCGCTGCCAACCTCCAACCGTACACTTTTCAGCAATGCCTTTTTTTATTTTTTTTTATTTTCATAGTTTATTTGCCACGTATTTATAATTTTATAGATTGTTTTCCGTATATTTTACGGTGGAGTTTGAATTATACAGCGATTCAATTCCATTCTATTTTACTGACATTGGCCGCATACTTGCCAATATCCTAATTAATATTCCGTAGTATTGTAAGTCCCACCTTTTTATTCACACCCGTAAATCTTTAGAGTAATATTCTCCAAATGCAATTACGATTAACTAAGAAAACAAATACTCTAAAAAGATACTGGTGTGAAAAAGAAGGCGGAGCTAACAATACTACGGAATATTAATTAGTATGTTGGCAAGTATGTTGGCCGTTGCATTTTACGTGAATGAATTGTAACATTTACTAGTATTTTGTACAGTCGAGGGGGGGAAAACGCAACATTCGATGTAATTTCGGTGCTAATCGATGCAAATATATAATAGGTATCATTTGCCGGGGAATTGTGAGTACTTTTAGAAAGCGAAGGAAAATTTTCAATTGGGGGTCAGCTACGTAGTAAAAAGGACAGTAACTTTGATTTTTTTTTTTTTTTTTAATGATAATGCTCTATTTTTTCAGTTTCTAGGTTTGCAACAACTCGAAAACATATATTATTGGTTTTATATTTTACTTTATATATATGTATATATATATATATACAGGGTGAGTTTGACATAATCTGCCAAACGAAAGGAGATGATAGAACAGCCCATGGGGAGCATAAAACACGATAGAAACCCTGTCCTATCTCTAACCGTTTCTGAGTTATGGTAGATAGAAGAAAAATCTGTTTTTTTTTTCCATCCCTCTAAAAAAACCCACATTTGTGAAAAACCCACTCTTCGTTTCGACGTTAAGCTTACTGTTATATAATTCTGTTCCTCATTTTATTTTTCCCACACAGATCTATGAAAATCTTTTTATTGTAACAATAAATGTATGTGTTATCAACAGTTTGGTGCTATTTTCACATTTTAGAAAACATAGTTTATTTTACTTCTTTTTTTTTTTTTTTTTTTTTTTTTTTCTCGTATGATAAAATCTGGGGGTTTCTTATGATTATGTCCTAAAGTGTATCAATTTTTAAAAAAATATATTCATCTGTAAGAAATTTATACATGCAATGGGGAGTTGAGGAGGCACATCTCAGTATTATATCTCATTTCGGAACGCGTTAATCATTTATATATTACGTATATATTGATGGAAATTATTAAAACCATATTTATGCACCTAATACGCTGTTGAAGGAAATATAATCTTACAGACAGTGCTGTTAGATTGAGGGAATTTTTTATTCAATACCCACCACTAAATTTTAATTGTAACTCTTGTCTAATTATTTCAAATGGATCTTACGAGAAAGTCTCCCTGTCGTAAGGCGACGGTTACAATGAAAATTTTGTGGTGGATATCAAATAAAGAATTTCCTTAATCTCGCAGCACTGCATGTAAGCAAGAACGAAGAAAGGTTGCTGCATGAAATAGGTCTAGAAGATCAGTTTTTGCGCCAAACTTGGCAGCTTGGCGAGTTAACGACCAAATCTGGCGAAAAGGGAATCTTCAAATGTTTTTCAAATCTCCCGTATTGTTTCTTTTCTTTACACTTGACTTGATATGTTGTAAGCAGCTAATATTGTTAACTTGAGTTTAAATTAATTTTAATTAGTACTCGAGACGAATCCCTTTCAACTATATGTCTCAAATAACAAATTCAGCCTTTTATTCCAGATATTGCTTACGTGATAATTTCTGTTGCATCACCCGAGCAAGAATAAGTCATTATACAGTTTCTGAAAATTATACAAATTGATAAATCATTTGATGTTGAGTTGTAAAGGGGTTTTACTTCGCATTAGATCTTCCCCTAGACTATTGCCGACGATCCGGAATTCACTTCTAGGAGTGGTCCGCAGACATGCTATCACAACTTGGATCTTCCGCCAAGAAGATGGCTTCCCTATTTTGGCAACCCTCAGAGGTACTAAGTTTACAGAACTTCAAGGACATTTCAGCCACGACAGATTTTAAGTGCATCATTCACCATTAATGTAGTCAATTATATTTTGCCGATTCAAATTTCGAGCCCCCAAACCTTCAATTACGATTTTGACGCTCTACGAACAAGACTCAGCGCCCCTATATATCATTTTGAAGTTCTAGCATAACCATTGACAAACAAATATCTAACAAGTAAACATTCAAAAAGTGTCCTCTTCAAAAATATTGAGAAAAATATATGTGATTCTACTCTTCATAAAACAGTGAACAAATTATCGGCTGAAGTGAATTACAGCGACCACAAAAATTTATCAAAATTAAGCATATTTAGCGATTTTACATTGTTAGGCGATTGATTTTGAGTACTTGTCGGAGAGGAAAAACACGGTCCTGTTCGTACACAGCAGTCTCGGTGCTAGCGAACTTATCGCCTAACAGCACTAAATCGCCAAATATGCTTAATTTTGATAATTTTTTGTGATCGCTGTAATTCATTTCTGCCGATAATTTTTTCACGTTCTAGTGTTTTAGGAAGAGTAGAATCACATATAATTGTTTCAATATTTTTTGAAGACGACACCTTTTGTTTCCTTGTAAGACAATAATAATAATGTTTATAATATATATATACATATTGGAATCTCGAAAATTTTATATAATGTCATGCCATATGCAGTGACATTGTTTAAAATGTTTTAATTTACTTGTTTTATTTTATTACTATTACTATTACTATTATTTTATTTATTTATTCATTTATTTTTCAGGATGAATCTGCTAAGAATAAAACATGTGTGAAAAAAGAATAAAGACTATCTTTAAAAAGGTATTCATCACAATACAAAGCACTTTTTTTTTTTTTTTTTTTTTTTTTTTTTTTTACTTTATTTTATATAAACACGAAATATTTACGAAGTGCACTTTGTAATCACTGTAATGAGTTATTAGAAAATAAATATTATTTTGCATTAAAAAAAAAAAAATCCTTGTAACATGTATTTGTTTTAAGAATAAATAAAATAATGAAAAGTGGCATATAAATGGATATTGTTTGAAATTGTATAACACCTGTATAACATTATTAACATATGTTCATGCATAAATGTTTAAAAACATTCAACTGAAAAATGTTACTTATAACGAACTGCAGATTAAGCTAACATAATGAAATATTTTTTATCAAAATTCTGAGAAAAATATTTTGCTCAAAGAATAAATATTTAAGAAAATTTATTATTTGAGTGTCTGAAATAAATTTTCGAGAAAACGTTAGAATATTTAATATTTGAGAATATCAAAAGCTCGATTATGCGTTTTTTCGAGTAGCAATTTTAACAGAACACTTCAGCAACAAAGCGAGTACTAGATTCTATATTTATTTCAGGATGAAAAACAAATCCTTCTTATGAGTTCACTTTACATAAAACAATTAATGCAGTTTTTTTTAAGTTATAGCAATTGTTTCAATTGGATTATAATAATAATTAAAAAAAAAAACTTCTTCTTCTTTTTTTTTTTTTTTTAATTAAATGAAAATATCGGATTCGTAAAAATGATCGATTTCCGATCTTCTATCAACTTTTAGTATCTATTAAATTTTGCTACAGGTCGCCCGACAGACTGTGATGCTATTCTGAAATATATTTTTTCATTTCTAGAATTTCCATTTCTCATCTTCTGTGGGACATAATTACAAAAATACTTGATGTATGAGAGAACTGTTTTAAAATACTTTGCTGATTTTATTTCGGTACATACCGACCGACATTTACAGGTGATGATGCAATGTTGCAATTTTTCTTTTTTAAGAAATAGTTATATCCCAGCTTCTTTAGCGTATAAGTGTAGAAAACTTCATGTAAAAGATCCATTATGAAAAGATATGCCGACTTAATATAGGTGCAAATCGGTCGTTAGGTGTGTAACGTATCCGTGAGGTGAGGTAGCGTCAAATGGAGAATATCACAGACTTAAAATACAATTATTTATTTTTAAATACAACTAATCGTAATCTAGATTAAATTTAATGTAGATTCAACAGTAAAATAGGTGATTGAGTCCATAAAACTAGTGAGAGTTCTAAACTAGTCTGCCTTTACAAGGCAAAGTTTTTGATGTCGAAGAAAATAGCTTCGAGCCTCAGCTCAAGAAGACTTGGTTTTTGGAGGGTGGTGAAATTGTCCTTTAAATCTCCAATAGTCTTTTAGAAGGAGGTGATCCGTTGATCTCTCATTTGCTAAGTTGTGGCGCCAAGATGGTGAAATCCGTCCCATGCAGACCCTCTTTCAACATTTCTCCGGGAAATGCAACACATGTCAAGGCGTTTACAGGGCGGACATCCCTTTGTTAAATAATGTCAAAATCGTAGACTTTTTCAGTGTACTTTGTTTGTTCGAAACATCACAGCTTGAAACATTACAGGTGATATTTCAACGCAGTTTTCACCGTTTATTGGAAGGCTCTGTATATATAAGCGTAACAAACTTGATTTGTTAGATGACTATTACTAAAAATTGCGTTGTTCCAAATGTGAGGCACATCAACCGCCTGGTGTCATTGCTATGACTCATCTCTTACTATTCTCCATATGGCTAGATCTCATAATCTAATGATTAAAATTGCACCAAACTGCATATGTAAAAATTTTCAAAATCTCTTACTATTCTCCATATGGCTAGATCTCATAATCTAATGATTAAAATTGCACCAAACTGCATATGTAAAAATTTTCATTGTGAAAAACTATATTGAAAATTTTAATGCATGCTGTTATATAGAATGTTATACAGGAAATTTTTCTGATAGCCAAAGAATAGTAGTTATTTTTTAAACTTCTTAGATGTACAGTCAGAAAAAAAAAAAAAAAAAAAAATCCCGCTCCACTTTTCCCGACTAATTTCGCCGTAAATTATCGTAGAAACGTGCGACTAGTACCGATTGATTTGTAATAACATCTATAGTCCTTTTCCTTCGAATAGTCGGGTGAAGGCCACGGAAATGTCCACTTTAGCAGAGAGGGAGACCACATGACTCTCAAGTTCTAGTTTTTCTTTTTTCTTTTTTCTTTTTCTTTTCTTTTTTTTTTTTTTTTACACTTCAGTTGGGGAATGAGAAGCGTTGTGGCTTGGATTTTTTTTTTTTTTTTTAAAGCTTATAAAATTTATTATTGAAATTTTATTTTCGATTAATTTTAATCACGGCGTAAAATTCACATTTATTATGAAAAAAGAATTTAAAGTAACATGTCTTATCACTTTTAAAGATATAGATACTAATCTTACACTTTTCATAATAAAGAATTGAAGTATACTAGACTCCTGTATAACATGGGAGATCTTTTCTGCGCGACAGGAAATCGTGTTAAGTGGGTTATACGTTATCAGACCAATTTATGAAAGTTGAGTCCAATATTGAAAAATTTTACTTTATTATAGTTATTTATTTTTTATTTTATTTTACTTTTATTCTTTCTTTCTTTCTTTTTTTTTTTCTAAGTAAGGTTTCGATATTTACTATACGAATTCCAAAAGAATAATAAATCACACCCTCTAGCTCCTTGTGATTCAATACTTTACTTTAAAATATGCCTTTTTTTTTTTTTCTTAATTTTATTTTATTTGATTCTTTATGGGACGATAGTATACATAAACGAATGAAATTTACCGTTTCGGTTGTTGATGTCAAAATTTCAGTTATTTAATCATGCATTTGTTAAATAATTTGATGTTTTAGAGAAATTTATATAGGCGTGACTTATTATTCAAAACAGGAATGCTTTTGAACAGTATTTGTTTTTCCTTGAATATTAAATATCCTTTCCCAGATTTTTCCCATTATTTTTTTGTTTAAATCTTGTAATCTATGTTTTTGTATATTGTATAATGTAAGTTCATACGCCTCAAATTAAATGTAACATTTTACTGAAACACTTTTATGCGGGGTACCAATTAAAAACTCACTGTACCAAATACAAACATGCAAAACATGTACTGTACCAAATATATATATATAATAAGCATTCTTCTTAATTTTTACCGCTATTAGTATTTTTATTATCATTATAACTATTATTATTTTATCTTGCTACCTATATTTTTGTAATTGAATATTGTAGGGTTCATATGCCTCAAGCTATTTAATTTTTAACGCTTAAAGTGACATAATAAACCATTTCCTTTTTATTAAAAATAAACTATTATAGAAATTCTCATAACATAAACTATATTTAAGAAGAAAAAATATAAGTCATTTACGCCTTAGAGAAATAAAAACTTTGATTAACCGTTTGAAAATGTCAAACTTATCTTACGCGTCATACGGGACTGTTTATAGCACTGGATAAGTACTACAGATGGGCGTTATTTCACGTAACATAATAAGTAATAATTGCTTTGTAGCCTATTAGCACGGTAATATATTACTAAGAACATCTAATTAAAAAAATAACATTTCAAATTTATCTCTGCACGCGAAATAGACGAGGAATTTCTGGTGACAAAATTGATATGATACACTATCATGCAGGTAAAGAGCTTGAATTATTTATTTTATTCAATGGACTTACAAAATACAAAAACAAGATTATAAACGCCAACTACTACCGAATTCCAAATCATACGAAAACGAATAGTCCAAATCGCGTCATACGGTAACAAAAAAGTACCGAGTAATGAATAAAACGCCTATCTTTTCGCATCTACCTATTCCCGCACCCCTCATGTTAGATACAGCATCAACATAAACAGATAACAAAGTAACGAGTAAAAGACTCGCATCAATTTCCGCATACACATGTTCTAATCGATTCGTTACTTCACGTCTTAAAAAATACCTTTTCTCAGTAAGGAATACACACGATTTCATGCAACTCTGTTACTCAGCGATATTCTCAGTCAGTAATATCTTTCCATGTTCATAAAATTATCGTTAAAAAAATAATACAGCTGCAGCTATATTATTTTTTTAACGATATTTTTTGTAATGTTAATATTTTCTAGAATGTATTACGGAATATTCCTTGTGAAATATATTAATCAAAATAATTTTAATAAGTAAGATAATTTTAACATCATGCTAATATTATTATGCCTATTAGGTTAGAAATGATTTTTTGGTGTTGGTTACTTTCCATGGGATAGTAAAATCGTTTGGGCATAGAGTTAGCTACAACATTCTTTTGTTTGACAGAACACAGAAATGCTTACAAGAGGGGAAGAATTTGACCGATGTTTCTGTTTCTATTTAAGGATTGGGGTGTTTTTTAATTAGATTTCGTTGGTAGGTAGAGCTAGGAGGATGTTTATTTGAAATGATGATAGCAGATGGCACTCAAATTACGTAATAGCATGTGATGCATGCAAATGTGCTTAGGAAGATTTTACTTTTTCATATGTTTTTATGTGGCGATAAATTCGATAAGAGGCTGTATATTTGTATTTCACTTTTCATTTTCTTATTTGTTTTAATCAGTTAAATTCTTTATTTAATTTTTTTTTTTAGAGACTTTTTTTATGATGAGTAAAATAATTAATTATTTATGGTCGTATATCCGCACAAGATCCGATTGGGAAAATCGTATTATGCGATTTTGCGAACAAAATTTAAATTTTATAACTGTTCCGAATTTTAAAAAAAGCATTTTAAAAGACGTTCTCCTACTGTAATTAAGAAGAATAATTCGGTTGTCAAATTGGAAGTTTTTTTTTTTTTTTTTTTTTTTACCTAAAAACCATATATCAGCATCTTGTAAAGAACTCTTAAAAAAAAAAAAAAAAAAAAAAAAAGCAGAAATTTAATTTCAAAGCGCGTTTTACGCTTTAAACTAAAAATTTTTAAACATTGTAATTTTTTAATACTAGTTGCTTTTTAATCAAATTAAATTATTTTACTTTCACATACTATATATTTAGTTCTATATAAAATGTATACATATTTTTTTTTATCATTGATTTATGTTTTAAATACGCTAGTTAAGTTTTCTTTTTCTAAACAATGCACTTAATATTAAGATAAATTAATCTTATCTTCCGTTGAATAATATTTCTAAAAGTCAATTTTAACGTAATTGTTATGAAATAATTATGGCAGCATAGTTCTAATGCTATTTTTATTTATTTTATTTTTATGTAATACATTATTTGGCAGTTAAGGATTTGGAATGTTGTAATCTTTTTTAATAAAACATTTTTTTTAAACAACTAACTAAATTTTTTTTAATAATATAGTTTATATATTGGTATTCTTTGTGATAGGAAACGGCTGTATGCGTTTCAATATTATTTGCAATATTCCGTTTTCGCATGTGCGTACTTCTTCAGAAAGAACGTTTCATGGACTATATCTTTTACTATTATTATTTTATGATAGAAATTTTATATTTAAAAGAAAAGAAAAGAAAAAAAAATATACAGACACGACATTATTTCATTATTTAAAACATGAAAATCTGACATTGACAGATTTTAATTTAGTGCCAGAGGCCTACTGCTAAACTTGTTAATATCGACAAATTCTTCTTTAGTTAATTCGTGAAGATCTAAATTCCATGATAAAGTTTTCATTAAATCAAACCAATGTGTTTCAGCTGCAGATATTGTAACGAATAACGTTGGAAGTCCAAACCGTCTTATAGCAACAAAACAACGTTTTTTTTCTTTTTCCCAATGAGGGGAGGTGTGCCTTGGGGGGGACTCATGTCAAAGGTGTGCCTTGGGGGGGACTCATGTCAAAGTTGTACCTTGGGGGGGACTCACGTCAAGTACCTTGGGGGGGACTCATGTCAAAGTTGGGCCTTGGGGGGACTCATGTCAAAGTTGGGCCTGGGGGGGGGACTCATGTACAAATTGGGCCTAGGAAGGGACTCATGTCAAAGTTGGGCCTTCGGGGGACTTCATTCAATAAATCCCCATTCAATAAACCGACTGAAATAGGCCCTTAGCACTATTAAGAGTGTATTATAAAAATTCGACAACGCTGTACCGACTAAAATAGGGGTACCTTGGGGGGGGGACTCATGTCAAAGTTGCGCCTGGGAGGGGACTCATGTCAAAGTTATGCCTTGGGGGGACTTCATTTAATAAATCCCCATTCAATAAACCGACTGAAATAGGCCCTTAGCACTATTAAGAGTGTATTATAAAAATTCGACAACGCTGTACCGACTGAAATAGGGGTACCTTGGGGGGGACTCATGTCAAAGTTGGGTCTGGGGGGGACTCATGTCAAAGTTGTGCCTTGGGGGGACTTCATTTAATAAATTCCCATTCAATAAACCAACTGAAATAGGCTCTTAGCACTATTAAGAGTGACGTATAAAAATTCGACAACGCTGGGCCTTGGGGGGACTCATGTCAAAGTTGTACCTTGGGGGGGACTCATTTCAAAGTTGGGCCTGGGGGGGACTCATGTCAAAGTTGTGCCTTGGGGGGACTTCATTCAATAAATCCCCATTCAATAAACCGACTGAAATAGGCCCTTAGCACTATTAAGAGTGACGTATAAAAATTCGACAACGCTGGGCCTTGGGGGGACTCGTGTCAAAGTTGTACCTTGGGGGGGACTCATGTCAAAGTTGGGCCTTTGGGAAGACTCATGTCAAAGTTGTACCTTGGGGGAACTTCATTCAATAAATCCCCATTCAATAAACCGACCGAAATAGGCCTCTAGCACTAATTTCGACCGATGATTCAGTGGTAGAAACATGTCAGAGGTGCTTGCAAAATAACATTCCGTCTTTCTTAACTAAGATGATTTAATGACTTATTTACATATATTTACAACTATATACAAAAATTAAAAGTTAACATATTTAGGGTCTCCTATTTAGACCCTTCCATTCCATTCCATTGCCTGCCACACACTAAGTAAAAACAGTACATGTACATGTATCGCCGTGTCTTGACACACAGCGACCCCTGGTGGAGAGATTTCCGTAACACTCCCCATCGAACTCACATGAGTTCACCATCAATTTCCAAAAAAATTTTACCATCATAATATAATCAATTATTAAATCCACATATTGAAAAATAATTTGAACAACTAAATTACTATCAGTTAAAAATAAGAAAAATATAATGTTAAGCATTAACAGAAATTTACAAATAATATTCAAACCATCTAAATAAAATTTTCAGTAATCAAATAGCAATATATACATAAATGATAATCAATGATTATACAATTTTTACTTATTCAGTTTATTATTAAGGATTAATTTCTAAATTACATACAAGTTGAACTGAGCGCTTAATGTTACCTTTAAGGGTTTTGATAAGAAGAGAACGAATTTTACCATCTCGTCCTGGATATACATTTAATATTCTACCCATCATCCATATGTTTCTAGGATAGCGCTCATCATTAATTAAAACCACATCATTTACCTTGAATGATGAAATCTTACCTGGTTGTGGAGATATATAAGCAGATCTAAGATTAAGCAAATACTCCTTTCTCCACCTGTTCCAAAAATGAGTTAAAAGAGTTTGCTGATATTTATATCTTTTTACCAAAGAATTTCTGCTTACAATTAATTCGTCTTTTTTAACCTTAGTTACAGGTAAAGAAATTAATCTTTTTCAAACTAGAAAGTGAGAAGGAGTGAGTGGGGAAGGTTCTGATGGTTCACTATACAGATACGTAATAGGTCTAGAATTAATCATTGCCTCAATTTCTAGAAAAACTGTTTCTAATTCTTTAAGAGAAAGAGAAGATTTACCAATAATTTTCTTCAAGCAAGTTTTAATTGTACGTATTTGCCTTTCCCAGAAGCCTCCCCACCAAGGACTCCTTTCAACAATAAATTTCCATTCTATACCTTTAGAGGCAAACAAGTTTTTTACCTCAGGGTTATCAATTTGACTCCATAAGTTTTTCAGTTCACCTTTTGCCCCTTTAAAGGCTTTAGCATTATCAGAACATATAACTGAACATAAACCTCTACGAGAAATAAAACGTCTTAAACCTAATAAAAATGAATCTATACTCATATCAACAACCAATTCCAAATGTACAGCTCTTGTAACATCACAGGTAAAAATAAATAAATAACATTTTTTACAGTCAATAGTAAAAAAGGGTCCAGCAAAGTCTATACCAGAAACATCAAAAGTGGAATGTTCCTGAATTCTGTCAGGAGGTAGAGGAGCTACCACCTGAATAACTGCTTTCACTGAAAAACGTCTACAGATCAAACAGTTTTTTAGGACTCTTTTTACGAACTGTCTACATTTAAGAATCCAGAAACGTTCTCTTAGGTGAGTTAAAGTAGCATCTACACCCAAATGGCCCATTTTTATATGAGCATCAAAGATGAGTAATTCAACAAATTTATCATTGTTAGGAAGCAGCAGGGGGTGTTTGGCCTGCTCATCATTACTTGAAAATTGCAAGCGTCCTTTCAAAAACAAAAAGTTATTTTGGGTAAGTTCGCAATTCAAACTGTAAATTCGTGAGTTTTTATTTACAGTACCCTGGGAGAGAAGTTGCTGAATTTCACTCCCAAAATGTTCATGTTGAATTGTCTTGATCCAAGAATCAAAGGCTTCCTTAAGTTCCGAAGCACATATAGGTCCCCGGCATTTGGTGCCGTGACCAGGATTGGCATTGTGGGCAAACCTTTTTACCCAAGCTGTCACGCGCAAAAGTCGAGAAAGGTTACTGTATTTATTTACTTCAATGATCTTTAAGAGAGAATAATGATTAGTAGAACATGCAGTATTTACTGCTACACCTCGTAGCTCTTTAGAAATTAATTGTTCAACATTACTGTCATCTGGTTGGCGAATGCAAATTGGATCAGGCCATAAGTGAACGGGATGAGACAACCAAGGAGGGCCCGTCCACCACAAGGAACTGGAAATAATATTTTTAGCTGATTCTCCTCTAGTAGTGAGATCTGCAGGGTTCTCTGATCCACTACAAAAACTCCAGCATTCAGGAAGGGAAAGTGATTGCACTTGAGCCACTCTGTTGGCTACAAATGGTTTCCAAACCTTGGATGAATTTTTCACCCAATGAAGAACAATTTTTGTGTCACTCCAGAAATATATTTTTTTAGTAATGGCTGGAAAAATGCTCTGAATGTAATTTCCTAAACGAGCACCTACAAGTGCTGCCATTTATTCTAATCTGGCTAAAGTTAAACTTTTTAGAGAAGCAACTTTACTTTTTGAAATCACAAAGCTTATGTTAATTTTTCCTTCACTTGTTAAATATCGAAAATACGCTACAGCTCCATACGCTTTAGGACTGGCATCAACAAAAACATGAAGCGATACTTCATTAACATTTTCCATTGAAAAAAGTTTACGATCGATGCTAAAATTTTCTAATTCAGAAAGTTCAGAACACCATGATCTCCACTTTTTTTCTAAGTCATGTGGTAAGTTGTCATCCCATAGTAGACCTCTTTCCCACAATTCTTGAATAAGAATTTTAACTCTTATTATGAATGGACTAATTAGTCCACAAGGATCGAATATCTTAGAAATTATTCTCAATACATGTCGTTTGGTGACTTCAAATTCCAAGGAATCCCCAACATCCCTTAAATCTAATTTAATTTTATCCCCACTTGGATCCCACTTTAATCCCAAAAATCCTTTTCCTTGCCCGAAATCCATATTTTTCTCATACCCGTTTTCACACCAAAGTTGTTTCAACTCATCACAATTAGTTTTTAATTTCCTGAGTTTAAATCCAGCAGCGCGTAATATTTCTATTGCCAAAGATGTTAACTCATAAGCATCCTGCGCAGTTTTAGCTCCACTGTACAAGTCGTCAACATATAAAGAATTTAACATTTCACAACAATTAGGATAACCCTCTTTATATTTCCCTATGTGAAATTTCAAAACGCAAGCTAGCGCAAATGGAGACGTCGTTAACCCAAAGGGCAAACGATTAAGATGAAGTGTCTGTACCGGATTATCGGGCTCGTCCGGAAACCACAAAAATTTTAGATATTCTCTATCCTCTTCTGCAATTTCAATCATAAGAAAAGCTTTCTCTAGATCTCCGCAAAATGCATTTTCACTCCCTGCCCCTCCCTCATACGTTAAACAAGTATTAAAACAACAATTACTTAGAGATTGGCAGGAACTGTGGGATACTTCTCCAAAGGGAAGATACACCTTTAATCTCATCCCACTCGTAAACTTAAATTCTTGGTGTCTCCCCCCCCCCCCCGTGACTGCTTTTCTGACAGGTCATGGCCCATTTTCATCCTATTTATACAGATTTCATTGCCGACGCTCTCCTCTGTGTCCTTGCGGGGAGGAGGGAACTCCTAATCACTATTATTACTACTGTAGTTTAACTTCTGCTTTCCACATAAGAAATCCCACTCCCAGGCCAGCCGATTGGCTGTTTAATATCCTCAATAGAAAAAGCCTGCTTTCTAAACTAAATAATATATTTGAATTCCTTATGAATATGACTAATCTCACAGATTAATCTCACATCTGCTTGCTCTTGCTTTAAGCCACTTGCTCTGCCTTGCTCTACTTGCTTGTCACTTTTACAAGCCTTAAGCCACTTGTCACTTTTCTACCAGCATAGAACATGCCGCTCCTTGTCGCGTGGGAGACCTGTCTCTAGCGGCTTTTGAAACTTTTTTTTTTTTTTTTTTTTTTTTTTTTTTAGAGTTTAAATAAACTCCGGAAGAGGGGCCTAGCATAGCTGGAATCGCTCGACACCGCTCCTAGAGCGGTGAGCGGCACCTCTTCCCTGTTAAATATTACATTTCAATTGATCCTATACAATTTCCTTATACTGATCAAAAATTTCACGATTTTTATTCAATTTAATTTTTAATGAATTGAAACGTTTGCTCGCGACCTCATAATTAGAGTCCAATTTTAACGGGGGTCCTGTATTATCTTTCCACATTAATCTACACACACCGTTCCCCATTAAATTTTAAAGAATCCTCAAAATCCTTAATTAACTGATTATCCTTTTCCGATAGATTTTTGGTTTCATTCGGAAATTCTTCAATTTCCCAAAATAATCTTAAATCATTTAAAATAACATTATTTACAATAATCATGTTTTCAGAACAACTACTTTCATTATCGTCTGATCCAATAATCAGCCATCCAAATGCACTATTCAAAGCTGACAAATGTTTATTTATAGGTACCCTTTCCCCATAAATTAATTCCCAACAAACATCGGCCCCTAAGAGGATGTTAATATTGTTATCCGAGCTATCTGAATCAGCCAACTTCAAATTCCGTTTCTGCATTAAATCTTTTATTTTTGAATCAGGATATTTCACAGTAGCGCCCGTTATAGTTCGAGAAACAAACAATTCCTGAGTTTTTTGAAAAGAAGAATTTGTACTTTCCAGTGTTACTTCAACAACTCGATAAATTTTATCCGTTGGGCATTTCATTCCAAAAGAATAAACTGATAAAGTTTCATTACGAATGGTTTTTAATTTTAAATCATTCGCTAATTTTTCACTAATAAATGATCTCGAACTTCCACAGTCAAACATTAATCTAGATAAGCAAGATTTATTTTCAGATTTAGCAATAACAGTGCACGTATTTAAATTACATTGAGAAATAGAAGAAATAACTTCAGAAACATTAGAGTTATTCCGTTCATTTTCGTTTTCATTATAATTTAAACTACGTGAATTTTTACAATTTTCTCTTTTGCGCTCTACCGATAAATTCGAGGATTTATAATTTTTTCTACAAACTGACTCGTGATGAAATCTAGAAAAACATATTTTACAAACAATACCTGACCTACATACTTTGCTTATGTGTTTCGGTTTAAAACATAACCAGCACCGAGCTTCAGTTCTAAGTTTGTTTATTTTCTGTTCTATATCTAATTTTCTACAATTTACAGAATCATGAGAAGTTAAGTTGCAAAAAATACATGAATTTTTTATTTGTGTGAGTAATGTTGCTGCGTTTGGTATATTTTTATGTTTGGAGAAGTTTTTTTGATATGTTTGTCCTGTTTGATAACCCTGAAAAGCGGAACGCTTATTTTCATTATCCTTAAAAGAATTTGTTACGGTTTCACAAATTTCACGCGATTCCACTTCATTTCTTAAAAACGTCATTAATTCTGAAACTTCACAATTAATTTCTTTATTTCTTTTTCTATGAAAATCTAAAACCAAATCTTGGGGTATTAATTTAAGAAGTAAGGGGTTTAATAAATGACCGTATGATCCTTCAGTATCATTTAACGAGCGTAAATTCCTTATATTTATCTCTATCTCATCATATAATTTACGCAAGCCTTTAATGTTTGATGAATTCCTCACTGGTTCTAAATTAAGTAATTTAGACATGTATGAATTAATAATAAAGTCAGTACGCCCATAACGTTGTTTTAAAAGTTCTAAACAAGAATCATAATTCTTTTCATTTAACTCGAATCCCGCAACAACATTATAAGCTGGGGGAGTAAGCAAACTTTTTAAATATTGAAACTTCTCAATTTTACTTAGGGATTCGTTCGACCCTATCGCGTTATCAAAACAATTTAGGATTTCCATGAAATTTGAAATACCAGAACCAGAAAATTGTGGAACCTGTAACTGTGGCAATTTCAATGCCGAAAAATTATGCTCTGTACAGCTTGATGTACTTACATTAATACTTTGATTTTGCTGTTTATTGTTGATTTCTTTAATTTTGGATTTAAGTTTAATTTTAATAGTAATAATTTTGTCTTCATATCCTTCTGATTGAGCTATTTCATTTTTAAATTTAACTGGATCGTTAATAAGATCCTCTATTTCATCATCATACTCTTTCAATAATTTAGATTTGATGTCTAAAGTTTCTAATAACTCATTTAAAGAATCAAAACTTTCGTTTTCAAAATCTAATGCTTGGACTTTTTTAATTAATTTAGTAATACTAGCTCTAACAGAACTTCTCTTTTCAGTACATTTAGTTAATTTATCCATTATTAATTTTAAAAGAGCTTACCTCCTAATATGTTATCCAAATGAACATAAATAACAAAAAAAATGGGAATTACTTCCGTTTTCATAAACAACATTTATTTTCCTTTTTCAATTCAGATTCCGTTAAACATCATTTTTGAAGATGTCGTTTTTTTATTTTTATTTCCATTGATCTTTCATACGAGCTGAGTGGTTGAGTCATCATTTATTTCAGTAGGTAATTTATTTTATTATCATTAGCGTTATGACGGAATAAAACTTTTTGTTTCCAATAAATCATTTTCTCGAGCCGTATGCACGAAATTTGACCGATGATTCAGTGGTAGAAATATGTCAGAGGTGCTTGCAAAATAACATTCTGTCTTTCTTAACTAAGATGATTTAATGACTTATTTACATATATTTACAACTATATACAAAAACTAAAAGTTGACATATTTAGGGTCTCCTATTTAGACCCTTTCATTCCATTCCATTGCCTGCCACACACTAAGTAAAAACAGTACATGTACATGTATCGCCGTGTCTTGACACACAGCGACCCCTGGTGGAGAGATTTCCGTGACACTAGAGTGTATTATAAAAATTCGACAACTGTACCGACTGAAATAGGCCTCTAGCACAAAAAAATTCGACAACTGTACCGACTGAAATAGGCCTCTAGCACTAAAAATACGATTACATTAAGTGAAAATTACTATTCGATAGTGTTGTTATTCAAGAACATAAATCGTATGCACTATGTACGACATGCCTATATAATGCATTTCTTGAAGTCCCATTTTAATGAAGTAGAAATTAGAAATAGATTACAAAAATAATAGGATATTGGAATATATTACCATAGACAGTACGAAATGAAGTAACCTATTACTGAAATGTAACTGTTTATCCCATCCCTACAGCTTCTTTAATTAGAAGTTCAGGTTTTTGTTCTGCAGATCTACTACCGCACAAAATGTAAAATATAAAGCTCTCATATATACTTAAGAAAACATTATTTCTCCCTTTTTCTTTAGAAAAAAAAAATAACTTGCTACTTTCACGGGCAGTTTAAAGGCGTATATGTAATTTTGTAATTGTTAACGATAAAGGAAAAAAAAGAACGAAAAATAATGTGGTACGCATTGATTATTAATACTTTCCAAGTGTACGTAAATGTTGTATCGTATAATTTTCAAAGTTTTTTGACTACGTAATCACACAATGTTCAACAGTAGTTATGAAAGGCTTCTACTGATAGACAAATTGAATTCTTAATCACATTGTTAGAAAGTGTTAAAAATTCTTAACCCAAATTAAACGCAGCATTTGTGTTCTTATTTCAGCCCTTAATGTATCTGAATATTTTAGTGTAGCCTTGTAAATCTGAAGGTCAACAAAATCATATTCTATACAAAATATCATTTTAGCATATTAACAATAAATGTCAATTTATGATTTTTACAATAGCAAATTCTTTAAATGTGATTTATAAAAATTGCTGTCCTAAAAGCAATGCATTGGCATATTTTGGGGTGTCTCTGTACACACCAGTTGCACTGCACGTACTAATGTCATTTAAAATAGGAAATGCTCCATAGTGAATGTGAATAATATATATAACATTTTAAAAATTATAATAATATTTTCGGACGCTGGGTGCGGGCAGATTGACAGATAGACAGATGGACACTTAGACAAATAGACAGATGATCAGTCGGACAGATAAGTACATAAATCGAAATCATGTTACCACTTAAAAAACTTTAAAAACTGTTAATCGCTTCGTGTAAACAAAAATGCATTTCCAGCAAATTTCCAATAAAAGCCCTCAAAGTAACTGATTATTTTTGTGTGGCCCTGTAAATCTAATGCATATCTTACTATATTCTGTAGAAAGCATTTTTTTGTGTGTACGAATAACAAATTTCAATTTTATTCAGATTTGTTCAAAGTAAAGTTATTAAAATTTAATTTATTGAAATATTTCTTACAGAACGAATGCTTTACTTTCGTGAGTCCCTGTACACAAACTAGTGGTGGTATTTATCGCATGTTCTACAGCAAATATCCGATAGTTAACTGAAATAAAATATTTCAAATTCATTTAAATTTGTGTAAAATGTAGTTCATAAAAGTACGTCTCATAGAACACAACTCTTTAGAATACTTTTGGGTATCCCTGTACACAAGCCAGTAGAAGAATTCACTACATTTTCAAAAAGAACATATGACAGTGAAGTTGAATATCATATATATGAATTTCAAGAAATTCCATGAATATTTACGGTAGTTAGAAAGCGGATAGTCAGGCAGACAGACAGTCAAATCGAAGTCAACACTTTGCAACCATATTACAAAGTAATAAAAAGTAATAAAAAGAATTAATGTAATCGGAAATGCGATACCAGCATATTTCGAATAATTCCATTAACGTAACCGAATATTTTTGTGTGCCCCTGTAAATCTAATGCTAATCATACTGTATTCTATGGAAAGCATTCCCTTGTGCATATGAATACTAGTTTTAAAATACTACTTTCGACACTGACAACAACCCTATTCATTTTCAATATTCGAATTAAAAAACTTCGTAAGTTATTAGAAATTTACGATTTTCTTAACATGGGAGAATAGGACAAAAATACACTTAAACGTGCATTAAATAGAAACTTTTTACTGTAAAAATGTCAGACCAGTTTTAAAATATCAGTTTTGATGCCGGAATGAACATTGGTAACTATAAATATGCTACTTTGAAAATTTTGCAAGTTACTGGAAATTTACGAATTTCTTAACATGGCAGTATAGGACAAAATTTCACATAAACGTCAATTTTGAGAGATATTTTCATCGTAAAGATGTCAGACTACTTTTGAAATATTATTTAAAACACTGGCATGAATATTAATGACTATGAATTTTCCAATATAAAAATTTCGTAAGTTATTGGAAATTTACGAATTTCTTAGCATGGCAGAATAGAGCAAAATTTCGCATAAACGTCCATCTTGAGTGATGTTTTCATCGTAAAGATGTCAAACCATTTTCTAAATATTATTTTGGATACTGGCATGAATATCATAGACTATGATTTTTGCAATTTAAAAAATTCATAAGTTATTTGGAATTTACGATTTACTTAACATGTCAGAATAAGGCAAAATTGAGCATAAACTTTCATTTTGAGTATCATAAATACATTAGACAACTTCAAAATTGCATTTATGATATTTGTTTGAACATGATTGAATACAAATATTCTAATAGGAAAATTTCGTAAATTATTCGTAATTTACGATTTTACTAACATAGCGAAATTGTAAATTTTTCATATAAATATGAATTTGAGGATTATTACATTGGAAATAGTAGCATGAAAACTAAACAACGGAATTGACCCTGATAAAATAAATTAATAGGTTAGAATAAGATAAATATATCGAAGTGAACGGTGGATAGCCTATTAGTCGGGGATTTCGTTCTGTCACTGTATCAAGCTTTGGTCAAATTCATTTCTTTTAACATGATTATAATATGTCTCTCACTAGAAATTTACGAGAACATAAATATGATGGGGAACTGAGCAGAGTCCACCTATGCCAATTAGTTTTATGTTTCACATAGGAAGCATTATGCAACACCCTGCGAATGGTTCCCCTTGAACAATTCAGTTTCAAAGCATTTTTAATGACTGTAGTGGTCATCTTATTCTGTGTAGAGAGCGAAAGTACATGGCGTCTCTCTCTCGAGGACAAGCAAGGAGTACGTCCAGACCTTTTAATCTTCGGTCCATTAATTCCTCTTTTCAAAATATTTCTAATTGCACATCTAGAGCGTATAATAACTTTTGAAATATTATTAATTGAAGCACCAGTTCCATTTAATCTCTAAATTTCGCGAATTCCACTGTTTTGTAATTCTGTACCTCGTGGCATGTTTGTAAATGCGTGAAGTCGGTTATAGTCTGCTTAACTGCTGACGTCATAACAACGTGCATAAAATTTGCATATCGCAGATTATTTTCGAAAAAAAGCAGGTGTTTTAATTAAAATGTTAGGATGTCTTATAATTTTGTCCATGGTATTTTTAATTTTGTTTTATTAAACTCTATAAAAATAGCATTTCTGTAAAACAATTACGCGTGATAACAGAATAAATTTATGTTTTTGGGATATTTCATAAAACATTTTTAAGCTCTGAATCTTTTCTTTCACTATTTGTCAAATTAGATAGGAGTCTTATAATTATGTCCACCACTGTATAGAATCTAGTACTCGCTTAGTTGCTAAAGAATTCTTTTCAAAATGTTTCGCCACAAAACGCATTTTTGTACGTTCGATACTCTGAAATATTAAATATTCTGAAATTTTCTCAAATATTTATTTCTGACACTCAAATACTAAATTTTTTCAAATTTTCTCAAAAAAAAAAAAAAAAAAAAAAAAATCTTTAAGCAAAATATTGTTTCTTTGAGCAAAAGGAAATATTTTTGTTAAAATATATTTAAATTTGCTAATTTTTTCTGCAGTTCGTTATAAGCAACATTTTTTTAGTTTAATGTTTTTAAACATTTATACATGTTAATGGTATATGTTAATAAAATTTTGTAGAGTATTACACAATATAAACAACTTTCATTTATATGCCACTTTTCATTATTTTTTCTTTAAAAAAACAAAATTACATGCTGCAATTTTTTTTTTTTAATGCAGATAAATATTTATTATCTTTTAACTCACAATAGTGACTACAAAGTACATTTCGTAAATATTTTGTGTTTACAAAAAATAAAGTTAAAAAAATTCTGTTTTCCATTATGATGACTTTTTGAAATAAGTTTTTATTATTTTTTCACACATGTGGAATCATTAGCAGATGCATCCTGAAAAATAAATGAAAATACAATTAAAATAAAATAACATTAATAAAATAAAACAAATAATTTAATAAATTTTAAATAATGTCACTGCATATGGCAAGAAAGTAATTTATGAAAGTATGTAAAATTTAAAAGATTCCAATGTATATATATATATATATATATATATATATATACAGCCGAACCTCGTTCACATGAATCTCAAAGGGGATAAAAAAGTTGTTCATGTTATCAGTAGTTCATGCTATCAGTAACTAATCTTAATAGTCTAAACTAATCTACATTTTGACGTAGATTGTGGAAACAGTTCATGGTAAATGTAATTCACGTTAACAGAGCTCACGTTAACGAGGTTCGACTGTATTTACTTTATGTATCTATATTAATAAAATCAGAGTTTTGTCTGTAAATTTGTCGGAATCGAAAAATTTTGCGAAATCTTCACGTTTTACACCCCATGAAAGCCGAAAATGACTTCAGAAAATTTTGCCTGTGTGTGTGTGTGTGTGTGTGTGTGTCTGTGTGTATGTCATCGTGTCCGAATGTCGCTTTTTTTGTCCGGGCATCACTTGAGAACGGCTGGACGGAATTGAATGATGCTTGGCAGGAATTTAGGTCTTCACCCAACTTAAAATTATATCTATCAACTTTTGAGAAATTCCCCCCCGTTCTCCCCCTAGGGGGTAAAAGACTAAAACACGTTTGTCCGGGCATCACTCGAGAACGGCTGAACGGAATTCAACAGCGCTTGGCAGGGATTTAGGTATTCACCCAACTTAAAATTATATCCATCAACTTTTCAGAAATTCTCCCCCATTCCCCCCTGGGGGGTAAAAGACTAAAACACGTTTGTCCGGGCATCACTCGAGAACGGCTGGACGGAATTCAACGGCGCTTGGCAGAAACTTAGGTCTTCACCCAACTTAAAATTATATCTATAGAAATTTTCAAAATTTTGATTAGTGTTTAAATTGTGGGCAAAAAACGCCTGCGCATGCGCCATAAATATTTTTTCACTAAAACGCTTTGAATGGAAAAATAAAATGCAAAAATAAATTTTTAAGATACAGACTTTTTTCATTCGCGTGAATCGCACTACAAATTATGAAAAGATTTAAATGAAGTTTTGCCATCTGAGTTTCATATACTTTAGTTAATTTTAAAACATCTAATTGTCGTATCGAAAAACTGTTTACACCCCAGGATTCAGAAAAATCATCTCTTTAATTTGGTACTGAATTTGTAACGATAGGTCTGATACTTCTAATTTATTTTCCCCTTTTTCCGTTTTTCCGTTGCCACTTAAATTTCATACTTTAGTTATTTTTTTAATATCTAATTGTCGCATCGAAAAACTGTTTGCACCCCTGGATTCAGAAAAATCGCCTCTTTCATTTGGTACCAAATTTATAAATATAGGTCTGATATTTCTAATTTATTTTACCCTTTTTCCGTTTTCAACCTAGATTCGACATGGAACAGCTTTAGCATTGGATCCCTTTGGCAAAATTTGAAATTCGGAACCGAAGTAGCTCGGACGTTTCTCGCCAAGATCTTTGATTGCACAATTGAGATAGCCAATTCAGTTCATCGCAAAAATGGCTTAAAATATTTAAAGTCACCAAAGGGTTCCCATACTAAAGCTGTGCATTTTGTACTTATTTATTTATATTTTCTATTAAAGACTTCTGTGGTCACGAAATTTGGTGCGTAAATTGTTTGTTTGCATCCGGCACTTATTGTAACTGGATGTCACGAAATTCGAAATCTCCCCCCCCCCTTCTCGGAGTCGGAGGGCAATAAACGGTATAACTTCAGTATAACCCCACAGCTGAATTTGGCGATTTTTCTTTGGCGTTGTTTTGAAGGATAACGATGTCGTTCTGGACTGTTTGCGATATAATATGGCAGCCTAATATTTTGCTTATTTTGGATTTATGATTTAGATTATGATTTTATCATTTATCATATATGATTTATGATTTATGATTTTTAGATTTATGATTTAGCCATAATCGCCAACAAAAAAATCGCCAAATATCGTTGTGGGTTTATACTAAAGTCGTTCCCAATAAACATGTGTAAAAACATGTTTTTCCGTTTGAATTTGCTTTGAATTATCTTAGAATGGCGAATTTTGGTGTGCGGATATTGATTAAGTGTACGCATTATGTACATTAGTAGGATTTTGCAAAACTTCGAACTCACCCACTGAGGAAGGGGAAGTAACAAGTGGGTAAGTTGTGCTTAAGGCAGTGGGGACCCAGACTGTATATTGATTAAGTGTACACATTATGTACATTAGTGTGATTTTGCAAGACTTCGAACTCACCCGCTGAGGAAGGGGAAGTAAGAAGTGGGTAAGTTGTGCCGAAGACAGTGGAGACCTAGACTCCTCACTTTGCGAGCGAGAAAACCTCTACCAATCACAGCGAGAACTTGGGTTATTAATAAAGATATGCGATTTTGACAACTCATTTAAGTTTAATGTCCAGCGAAGCGGGCAAAGCCTGCTAGTTATTCTTATTATTAGTCTTAGATAACTCTCTCCCACTGGAAAAAAATATCAAAGCAATCAATGGTCTGAAATATTGATTACTGCATTAAGCGCCGAAGATCAGCGGCTTCTGTCGTTTGCATAACTACTGATATTTCTAATTTTAAATTTGATTTATCGCCATTATATCTAAAAATGAATACGTTATATATACAATGATGCCCACATTTTAATCTATTTCGTAGCATTGTTAGTCTGCGCTTTTTTTGTTTTCACTATTTTATAGGTAGAAAAAGAAAAATATATTTAATACTTAATCTTGATTAAGTATGAAGAAAATTACTCTTTAAAAAATTTGGTGTGAAAAAGAGGAGATTATTAAGAGTGCTACGAAACATTTTAAAATATTAGCATCTCTGTATATATACTCTACTAGCAGGCTTTGCCCGCTTCGCTGGACGTTAAACTTAAATGATTTGTCAAAATGCCATATCTTTATTAATAACCTAAGTTCTCGCTGTGATTGGTAGAGGTTTTCTCGCTCCCAATGTTAGGAGTCTGGGTCCCCACTGTCTTCGGCACAACTTACCCACTTCTTACTTCCCCACCCTCAGCGGATGAGTTCGAAGTTTTGCAAAATCCCACTAATGTACATAATGCGTACACTTAATCAATATCCACACACCAAAATTCGCCATTCTAAGATAATTCAAAGCGAATTCAAACGGAAAAACATGTTTTTACACATGTTTATTGCCCTCCGACTCCGAGAAGGGGGGGGAGATTTCGAATTTCGTGAAATGCAGTTACAATAAGTGCCGGATGCATACAAACAATTTACGCACCAAATTTCGTGACCACAGAAGTCTTTAATAGACAGTATTATAAATAAAAAAAATAAATAAAAAATAAAAATTATACAGACACGACATTATTTCATTATTTAAAACATCAAAATCTGACATTGACAGATTTTAATTTAGTGCCAGAGGCCTACTGCTAAACTTGTTAATATCGACAAATTCTTCTTTAGTTAATTAGTGACGATCTAAATTCCATGATAAAGTTTTCATTAAATCAAACCAATGTGTTTCAGCTGCAGATACTGTAACAAATAACGTTGGAAGCCCAAACTGTCTTATAGCCGCAAAACAACGTTTTTTCTCTTTTTCCCAATGAGGGGGAGGTATGCCTTGGGGGGACTCATGTCAAAGGTGTGCCTTGGGGGGGGACTCATGTCAAAGTTGTACCTTGGGGGGGACTCATGTCAAAGTTGGGCCTTGGGGGGACTCATGTCAAAGTTGGGCCTGGGGGGGACTCATGTCAAAGTTGGGCCTGGGGGGGGGACTCATGTCAAAGGTGTCCCTTGGCGGGGACTCATGTCAAAGTTGTACCTTGGGGGGGACTCATGTCAAAGTTGGGCCTTGGGGGGACTCATGTCAAAGTTGGGCCTGGGGGGGACTCATGTCAAAGTTGTGCCTTGGGGGGGACTTCATTCAAAAAATCCCCATTCAATAAACCGACTGAAATAGGCCCTTAGCACTATTAAGAGTGCATTATAAAAATTCGACAACGCTGTACCGACTGAAATAGGGGTACCTTGGGGGGGGACTCATGTCAAAGTTGTGCCTTGGGGGGACTTCATTCAATAAATTCCCATTCAATAAACCGACTGAAATAGGCCCTTAGCACTATTAAGAGTGTATTATAAAAATTCGACAACGCTGTACCGACTGAAATAGGGGTACCTTGGGGGGGGACTCATGTCGAAGTTGTGCCTTGGGGGGACTTCATTCAATAAATCCCCATTCAATAAACCGACTGAAATAGGCCCTTAGCACTATTAAGAGTGTATTATAAAAATTCGACAACGCTGTACCGACTGAAATAGGGGTACCTTGGGGGGGACTCATGTCAAGGTTGTGCCTTGGGGGGGACTTCATTCAATAAATCCACATTCAATAAACCGACTGAAATAGGCCCTTAGCACTATTAAGAGTGTATTATAAAAATTCGACAACGCTGTACCGACTGAAATAAGGGTACCTTGGGGGGGAGTCATGTCAAAGTTGGGCCTGGGGGGTCTCATGTCAAAGTTGTGCCTGGGGGGGACTTCATTCAATAAATCCCCATTAAATAAACCGACTGAAATAGGCCTCTAGCACTAATTAAGAGTGACCTATAAAAATTCGACAACTGTACCGACTGAAATAGGCCTCTAGCACTAATAAATACAAAAAGCACAGCTTAAGTATCGGAACCCTTTGGTGACTTTAAATATTTTAAGCCATTTTTGCGATGAACTGAAATGGCTATCTCAATTGTGCAATTAAAGATCTTGGCGAGAAACGTCCGAGCTACTTCGGTGCCGAATTTCAAATTTTGCCAAAGGGATCCAATACTAAAGCTGTTCCATATCGAATCTGGGTTGAAAACGGAAAAAGGGTAAAATAAATTAGAAATATCAGACCTATATTTATAAATTTGATACCGAATGAAAGGGGCGATTTTGCTGAATCCAGGGGTTCAAACAGGTTTTCGATGCGACAATTAGATTTTAAAAAAATAACTAAAGTATGAAATTTTAGTGGCAACGGGAAAACGGATAAAGGGAAAAATAAATTAAAAATATCGGACCTATCATTACAAATTCAGTACCAAATGAAAGAGGTGATTTTTCTGAATCCTGGGGTGTAAACAGTTTTTCGATACGACAATTAGATTTTTTAAAATTAACTAAAGTATGAAACTTAGATGGCAACACTTCATTTCAATCTTTTCATAATTTGTAGTGAAAATCACGCGAATACAAAAGTCTTTAACTTAAAAATTTATTTTTATATTTCATTTTTTCATTCAAAGCATTTTAGTGAAAAGATATTTATGGCGCATGCGCAGGCATTTTTTACCCACAATTTAAACACTAATTATAATTTTGAAAATTTTTATATATATAATTTCAAGTTGGGTGAAGACCTAAGTTTCTGCCAAGCGCCGTTGAATTCCGTCCAGCCATTCTCGAGTGATGCCCGGACAAACGTGTTTTAGTCTTTTACACCCTAGGGGGGAACGGGGTGGAATTTCCGAAAAGTTGAGAGACATAATTTTAAGTTGGGTGAAGACCTAAATTCCAGCCAAGCGTCGTTGAATTCCGTCCAGCCGTTCTCAAGTGATGCCCGGACAAACGTGTTTTAGTCTTTTACCCCCTAGGGGGGGGACGGGGGGGAATTTCCGAAAAGTTGATAGATATAATTTTAAGTTGGGTGAAGACCTAAATTCCTGCCAAGCGTCGTTGAATTCCGTCCAGCCGTTCTCGAGTGATGCCCGGACAAAAAAAGCGACATTCGGACACGATGACATACACACAGACACACACACACACACACACACAGGCAAAATTTTCTGAAGTCATTTTCGGCTTTCATGGGGTGTGAAACGTGAAGATATCGCAAAATTTTTCGATTCCGACAAATTTACAGACAAAACTCTGATTTTATTAATATAGACTAGCAGGCTTTGCCCGCTACGCTGGACATTAAACTTAAATGAAGTCTCAAAATACCATATATTTATTAATAACCTAAGTTCTCGCTGTGATTGGTAGAGGTTTTCTCGCTCGCAAAGTGAGGACTCTGGGTCTCCACTGTCTTCGGCACAAGTTACTCACTTTTTACTTCCCCTTCCTCAGCGGTGAGTTCGTAGTTTTGCAAAATCACACTAATGCACATAATGCGTACACTTAATCAATATCCAGTCTGGGTCCCCAGTGCCTTCGGAACACACTTCTTACTTCCCCTTCCTCAGCGGGTGAGTTCAAAGTTTTGCAAAATCCCACTAATGTACATAATGCGTACACTTAATCAATATCCGCGCACAAAAATTCGCCATTCTAAGATAATTCAAAGCGAATTCAAACGGGAAAACATGTTTTTACACATGTTTATTGGGAACAACTTCAGTATAACCCCACAACGATATTTGGCGATTTTTTTTGTTGGCGCTTATGGCTAAATCATAAATCTAAAAATCATAAATCATATATGATAAATGATAAAATCATAATCTAAATCATAAAATCATAATGTAAATCATAAGATCAAAAATCCAAAATAAACAACATATTAGGCTGCCATATTATATCGCAAACAGTCCAGAACGACATCGTTATCCTTTAAAACGGCGCCAAAGAAAAATCGCCAAATTCAGCTGTGGGGTTATACTAAAGTTATACCGTTTATTGCCCTCCGACTCCGAGATGGTGTGGGGGGGGGGAATTTCGAATTTCGTGAAATCCAGTTACAATAAGTGCCGGATGCAAACAAACAATTTACGCACCAAATTTAGAGACCACAGAAGTCTTTAATAGAAAATATTATAAATAAATAAATACAAAACGCACAGCTTTAATATGGGAACCCTTTGGTGACTTTAAATATTTTAAGCCATTTCTGCGATGAACTGAATTGGCTATCTCAATTGTGCAATTAAAGATCTTGGCGAGAAACGTCCGAGCTACTTCGGTTCCGAATTTCAAATTTTGCCAAAGGTATCCAATACTAAAGCTGTTCCATATCGAATCTGGGTTGAAAACGGAAAAAGGGTAAAATAAATTAGAAATCTCTGACCTATATTTATAAATTTGATACCGGATGAAAGGGGCGATTTTGCTGAATCCAGGGGTTCAAACAGTTTTTCGATGCGACAATTAGATTTTTAAAAAATAACTAAAGTATAAAATTTAAGTGGCAACGGAAGAACGGATAAAGGGAAAAATAAATTAGAAATATCAGACCTATCGTTACAAATTCAGTACCAAATGAAAGAGGTGATTTTTCTGAATCCTGGGTTGTAAACAGTTTTTCGATACGACAATTAGATTTTTTAAAATTAACTAAAGTATGAAAATTAGATGGGAACACTTCATTTCAATCTTTTCATAATTTGTAGTGCTAATCACGCGAATACAAAAGTCTTTAACTTAAAAAATTATTTTTATGTTTTATTTTTCCATTCAAAGCATTTTAGTGAAAAAGTATTTATGGCGCATGCGCAGGCGTTTTTTATCCACAATTTAAACACTAATCATAATTTTGAAAATTTCTATAGATATAATTTCAAGTTGGGTAAACACCTAAGTTTCTGCCAAGCGCCGTTGAATTCCGTCCAGCCGTTCTCGAGTGATGCCCGGACAAACGCGTTTTAGTCTTTTACCCCCTAGGGGGGAACGAGGGGGAATTTCCGAAAAGTTGATAGATATAATTTTAAGTTGGGTGAAGACCTAAATTCCTGCCAAGCGTCGTTGAATTCCGTCCAGCCGTTCTCAAGTGATGCCCGGACAAACGTGTTTTAGTCTTTTACCCCCTAGGGGGGGGACGGGGGGGAATTTCCGAAAAGTTGATAGATATAATTTTAAGTTGGGTGAAGACCTAAATTCCTGCCAAGCGTCGTTGAATTCCGTCCAGCCGTTCTCGAGTGATGCCCGGACAAAAAAAGCGACATTCGGACACGATGACATACACACAGACACACACACACACACACACACACAGGCAAAATTTTCTGAAGTCATTTTCGGCTTTCATGGGGTGTGAAACGTGAAGATATCGCAAAATTTTTCGATTCCGACAAATTTACAGACAAAACTCTGATTTTATTAATATAGACTAGCAGGCTTTGCCCGCTACGCTGGACATTAAACTTAAATGAAGTCTCAAAATACCATATATTTATTAATAACCTAAGTTCTCGCTGTGATTGGTAGAGGTTTTCTCGCTCGCAAAGTGAGGACTCTGGGTCTCCACTGTCTTCGGCACAAGTTACTCACTTTTTACTTCCCCTTCCTCAGCGGTGAGTTCGTAGTTTTGCAAAATCACACTAATGCACATAATGCGTACACTTAATCAATATCCAGTCTGGGTCCCCAGTGCCTTCGGAACACACTTCTTACTTCCCCTTCCTCAGCGGGTGAGTTCAAAGTTTTGCAAAATCCCACTAATGTACATAATGCGTACACTTAATCAATATCCGCGCACAAAAATTCGCCATTCTAAGATAATTCAAAGCGAATTCAAACGGGAAAACATGTTTTTACACATGTTTATTGGGAACAACTTCAGTATAACCCCACAACGATATTTGGCGATTTTTTTTGTTGGCGCTTATGGCTAAATCATAAATCTAAAAATCATAAATCATATATGATAAATGATAAAATCATAATCTAAATCATAAAATCATAATGTAAATCATAAGATCAAAAATCCAAAATAAACAACATATTAGGCTGCCATATTATATCGCAAACAGTCCAGAACGACATCGTTATCCTTTAAAACGGCGCCAAAGAAAAATCGCCAAATTCAGCTGTGGGGTTATACTAAAGTTATACCGTTTATTGCCCTCCGACTCCGAGATGGTGTGGGGGGGGGGGAATTTCGAATTTCGTGAAATCCAGTTACAATAAGTGCCGGATGCAAACAAACAATTTACGCACCAAATTTAGAGACCACAGAAGTCTTTAATAGAAAATATTATAAATAAATAAATACAAAACGCACAGCTTTAATATGGGAACCCTTTGGTGACTTTAAATATTTTAAGCCATTTCTGCGATGAACTGAATTGGCTATCTCAATTGTGCAATTAAAGATCTTGGCGAGAAACGTCCGAGCTACTTCGGTTCCGAATTTCAAATTTTGCCAAAGGTATCCAATACTAAAGCTGTTCCATATCGAATCTGGGTTGAAAACGGAAAAAGGGTAAAATAAATTAGAAATCTCTGACCTATATTTATAAATTTGATACCGGATGAAAGGGGCGATTTTGCTGAATCCAGGGGTTCAAACAGTTTTTCGATGCGACAATTAGATTTTTAAAAAATAACTAAAGTATAAAATTTAAGTGGCAACGGAAGAACGGATAAAGGGAAAAATAAATTAGAAATATCAGACCTATCGTTACAAATTCAGTACCAAATGAAAGAGGTGATTTTTCTGAATCCTGGGTTGTAAACAGTTTTTCGATACGACAATTAGATTTTTTAAAATTAACTAAAGTATGAAAATTAGATGGGAACACTTCATTTCAATCTTTTCATAATTTGTAGTGCTAATCACGCGAATACAAAAGTCTTTAACTTAAAAAATTATTTTTATGTTTTATTTTTCCATTCAAAGCATTTTAGTGAAAAAGTATTTATGGCGCATGCGCAGGCGTTTTTTATCCACAATTTAAACACTAATCATAATTTTGAAAATTTCTATAGATATAATTTCAAGTTGGGTAAACACCTAAGTTTCTGCCAAGCGCCGTTGAATTCCGTCCAGCCATTCTCGAGTGATGCCCGGACAAACGTGTTTTAGTCTTTTACACCCTAGGGGGGAACGGGGTGGAATTTCCGAAAAGTTGAGAGACATAATTTTAAGTTGGGTGAAGACCTAAATTCCTGCCAAGCGTCGTTGAATTCCGTCCAGCCGTTCTCAAGTGATGCCCGGACAAACGTGTTTTAGTCTTTTACCTCCTAGGGGGGGAACGGGGGGGAATTTCCGAAAATTTGATAGATATTATTTTAAGTTGGGTGAAGACCTAAATTCCTGCCAAGCGTCGTTGAATTCCGTCCAGCCGTTCTCAAGTGATGCCCGGACAAACGTGTTTTAGTCTTTTACCCCCTAGGGGGGGGACGGGGGGGAATTTCCGAAAAGTTGATAGATATAATTTTAAGTTGGGTGAAGACCTAAATTCCTGCCAAGCGTCGTTGAATTCCGTCCAGCCGTTCTCGAGTGATGCCCGGACAAAAAAAGCGACATTCGGACACGATGACATACACACAGACACACACACACACACACACACACAGGCAAAATTTTCTGAAGTCATTTTCGGCTTTCATGGGGTGTGAAACGTGAAGATATCGCAAAATTTTTCGATTCCGACAAATTTACAGACAAAACTCTGATTTTATTAATATAGACTAGCAGGCTTTGCCCGCTACGCTGGACATTAAACTTAAATGAAGTCTCAAAATACCATATATTTATTAATAACCTAAGTTCTCGCTGTGATTGGTAGAGGTTTTCTCGCTCGCAAAGTGAGGACTCTGGGTCTCCACTGTCTTCGGCACAAGTTACTCACTTTTTACTTCCCCTTCCTCAGCGGTGAGTTCGTAGTTTTGCAAAATCACACTAATGCACATAATGCGTACACTTAATCAATATCCAGTCTGGGTCCCCAGTGCCTTCGGAACACACTTCTTACTTCCCCTTCCTCAGCGGGTGAGTTCAAAGTTTTGCAAAATCCCACTAATGTACATAATGCGTACACTTAATCAATATCCGCGCACAAAAATTCGCCATTCTAAGATAATTCAAAGCGAATTCAAACGGGAAAACATGTTTTTACACATGTTTATTGGGAACAACTTCAGTATAACCCCACAACGATATTTGGCGATTTTTTTTGTTGGCGCTTATGGCTAAATCATAAATCTAAAAATCATAAATCATATATGATAAATGATAAAATCATAATCTAAATCATAAAATCATAATGTAAATCATAAGATCAAAAATCCAAAATAAACAACATATTAGGCTGCCATATTATATCGCAAACAGTCCAGAACGACATCGTTATCCTTTAAAACGGCGCCAAAGAAAAATCTCCAAATTCAGCTGTGGGGTTATACTAAAGTTATACCGTTTATTGCCCTCCGACTCCGAGATGGTGTGGGGGGGGGGAATTTCGAATTTCGTGAAATCCAGTTACAATAAGTGCCGGATGCAAACAAACAATTTACGCACCAAATTTAGAGACCACAGAAGTCTTTAATAGAAAATATTATAAATAAATAAATACAAAACGCACAGCTTTAATATGGGAACCCTTTGGTGACTTTAAATATTTTAAGCCATTTCTGCGATGAACTGAATTGGCTATCTCAATTGTGCAATTAAAGATCTTGGCGAGAAACGTCCGAGCTACTTCGGTTCCGAATTTCAAATTTTGCCAAAGGTATCCAATACTAAAGCTGTTCCATATCGAATCTGGGTTGAAAACGGAAAAAGGGTAAAATAAATTAGAAATCTCTGACCTATATTTATAAATTTGATACCGGATGAAAGGGGCGATTTTGCTGAATCCAGGGGTTCAAACAGTTTTTCGATGCGACAATTAGATTTTTTAAAATTAACTAAAGTATGAAAATTAGATGGGAACACTTCATTTCAATCTTTTCATAATTTGTAGTGCTAATCACGCGAATACAAAAGTCTTTAACTTAAAAAATTATTTTTATGTTTTATTTTTCCATTCAAAGCATTTTAGTGAAAAAGTATTTATGGCGCATGCGCAGGCGTTTTTTATCCACAATTTAAACACTAATCATAATTTTGAAAATTTCTATAGATATAATTTCAAGTTGGGTAAACACCTAAGTTTCTGCCAAGCGCCGTTGAATTCCGTCCAGCCGTTCTCGAGTGATGCCCGGACAAACGCGTTTTAGTCTTTTACCCCCTAGGGGGGAACGAGGGGGAATTTCCGAAAAGTTGATAGATATAATTTTAAGTTGGGTGAAGACCTAAATTCCTGCCAAGCGTCGTTTAATTCCGTCCAGCAGTTCTCGAGTGATGCCCGGACAAAAAAAGCGACATTCGGACACGATGACATACACACAGACACACACACACACACACACACACACAGGCAAAATTTTCTGAAGTCATTTTCGGCTTTCATGGGGTGTGAAACGTGAAGATATCGCAAAATTTTTCGATTCCGACAAATTTACAGACAAAACTCTGATTTTATTAATATAGATACATACACAGAAATTTAAAATATTATTCCTCTGTATATATTAAAGGAAGTGAACGCAATTAAAAAAATCTGGAGTGACTCCACTCAACTTTCCGAACATTGAGTAATTAACAGTTTTGTAGATAAAGTAAAGAAAGAGGAGTTGTTAAAAAACAAAAGAGAGAAATCCATAATAAAGTGTTTGAGTACTTTTCTCCATATATTAAACGATGTTTTATTTAACGCTACTGAACTGAAAGTTCAGTAGCGCCAGTTCAGCCCATAGATCATAGTGATAAAAAAATTTCGTTGTGTCCCTGTAAAAAACCTATAAATGCTAGATTCACCAAAATGCTTATAGTTAGTGCAACAGTGATTTATAATATTCATATAAATTTTCAGCTCAATTGAATAAGGCGTTTAGATGCTATCGCACTTTTGACTAGTATGTTGTGGCCACCACATGACTTTCTTCTATATTTTCCTATACAAATTCACTCAGTAAAAATAATTTATTAAAATTATTATTTTAAAAAATTATCTTCCATGATAATGCAGATGATTTCCATGTTAGAGAAGTAGTATAATACTAAATATCCAAAAAAAGTCAATTTTATTGTCAATATTACATTAAAAAAAAAATCGATAACTTCATTTTAAATTATCGCAGATCTATGGTTCAACCATTCGTTTTAAAGGTACTGGCGAGCTCTTTTGAAAGATACACATCATGAAAATTTACTCCCCTCGAGGGGGGAATTCCCCGCCAGAGGGGGGGGGGGCGAGGCTCCTACACATAAAAAAAATTTCCCAGTTGACTATCTCTATTATAAATAATTCTGGTAAGTTTCATAATGATTATTATAAAATAATTTTCTTTATGCACATTTATACAAAATTTTGTACTATACCACCATGTTAAAAATTTAGAAAAAGCGGGATGGCAAAAATTGATAGGCACTAATTTATGTCAAGGTGCAACTACATACCAATTTACTGAAATTTAATTTTTACGACTGAGTGAAAATAATGCCTGGACCGGGACTCGAACCACGGATCTTTGACTTACAAGGTCAAGGCTCTACCAACTGAGCTATCCAGGCCGACATCCCGGTCAGCATTACTCACTCAGACAACCTTATAGGTTGAAACAATCTGGTCTATCATTTAGATAGCTCAACAGAAATAAGCCGCAGGAAATGGAAAACACCATTAAACAATGGGAGAAAGAAATACAATTTTTAATAAAATCAATTTTATTAAAAATTGTATTTCTTTCTCCCATTGTTTAATGGTGTTTTCCATTTCCTGCGGCTTATTTCTGTTGAGCTATCTAAATGATAGACCAGATTGTTTCAGCCTATAAGGTTGTCTGAGTGAGTAATGCTGACCGGGATGTCGGCCTGGATAGCTCAGTTGGTAGAGCCTTGACCTTGTAAGTCAAAGATCCGTGGTTCGAGTCCCGGTCCAGGCATTATTTTCACTCAGTCGGAAAAATTAAATTTCAGTAAATATGATTTCTTTCCACAGTTTATTGTGTGATTTTATTAAAAATTGTACATACCAATTTGTATGAAATTCTGTGAAGTAGTTCCTGAGATACAGTTGCCACAAAAGTTTGTCACATCCACGCAGAGACTGACAGACAAACAGACAGACATTTTCTAAAAATGGTCAAATCATGTTCTACAGCTCTCAAAACGTGTAAATCCATCAAAAACCCGAGGTCGAAAATTTTTATGAATCCAATACTTTCTTCTATTGAATATAGAAGAAAGTGAAAATTTGGTCCTACAGGCCATAATGATAAAGAATTTTTCTTTGTGTCCCTGTAAAAAAACTGTAAGTGCTAAATTCACCAAAATCTATACAGTTCGTGTAAATGTGACCTATAACATGTGTACAACTTTTTTGTTCAGATTAAATAAGCGTTTAGACGCTATCGCACTTTTAAAAATTTGGCCCCATAGGCCATAATGATAAAGAATTTTTCTTTGTGCCCCTGTAAAAAAACTGTAAGTGCTAGATTCGCGAAACTCTATACAGATTGAGTAACTGTGACCTATAATATGTGTATAAATTTTTTGCTCAATTGAAGAATTTAGATGCTATCGCACTTTTCAGATTTTGGTCCCATAGACCATAATGATAAAGAATTTTTCTTTGTGTCCCTGTAAAAAACTATAAGTGCTAGATTCACCAAAATCTATAGGGTTCGTACTATGGTGACTTACAATATACGCATCAACTTTCAGCTTTTTCGAACGAAGCGTTTAGATGCTAGCGTGTTCACTCACAGACATACACACATACATACATACACACATACACACACACATACATACATCATCGTAAAAATAGTGAAAACGGACTCAGGGGACCTCGAAACGTATAGAAACATCAAAATCTCGAATTCGGATTTTTGACATGATTACAATACTTTCCTCACTATAGTGTTCGGAAAGTAAAAATTTCCCGTGTGAATTATCCGTTGAAAAACGAGAGATTTCGACCTATGTCATAGGCGCTTCCATTTTACCCATATCTTGAAGCAACATGCATGCTTGCTCATTACTTATATGTGTCTATCGAATTAATGCAAAACTGTATTAATATACAGCTTGAAGAGATGCGAACTTTTATAATTTCATCTGGAGCATCATTAGTATCACACTTTGTCTCACACCATCTGTTTTGTAGAGTAATTTTCTCCAATATGTATAGCTGAGATTAAAAAGAAGAAAATTATTATTATAAAAACTGGTTCGAAAATAAGGCGCTACTAACATTACTGTGGAATAAATTTCAAAAGTTGGCAATTCTGAACTTGGCATGTTTTCATCGGCAGGTGATTTTCAGTAGCACCGACAAACTTCAAATATCACTCGAAATAATCAACATATTCATCAGTTTACCTTATCGTATTGTCGTCTGTAACTGTTCTCAAATCGTTCGGATTATCGAAGATAAATTTATTTCATCGGCATCTCATCGTATTCTTTCTTCAAAAAATCTTTACTCGGTTTTTTTCTCGATATAAGGCATCTTTACTCGATACTTTTTCTCTCTATCTTATCCTCGGCAATCTCTCAGATTATTCGAAACCGAGGAAAGGCCAGTGAAAAGATAATAGCTCTTAGTTACTAAGGTTATTTTAAATGATATACAGCAGGCCAAATTATCGTTTTATCGTAATCTGTCTAAGCTACTATTTTACTTATAGACGTAAACTTCATTTTTTTCCATTTAGGCGCCAAGCCATTATATAAACTAAGATTTTCAGGAATGGAACACTTGCGTAGAACTCATACCACTATTATTAAAACAAAATTTTCTCCTTTTTAAATTAATGATATTATAGGCAGAGAAACTTCATAAATAAATAAATACTATTAAGAGTTCTGCGCTAGTGTTCCATACCTGGATTTGTATTTTAATTTATACATTTTTATCCCGGAAACCATTCCAATAATGCGATAATAGAAATGAATTAGATAATGTTCGTTCAAGAGGGCATAATCTAATCATAGCCTCCTTAAGTAGATGCCTGTCGTGTGGCTCATAAACTTAGAAACAGTTGAAGCGGTATACAGCGCCACCTGGTACAGATTGCGTGACATTTTTATTCAGCTTTCACCAATAATTTTAAGAAGTGATAAATGATATATACAATCGGCGTTTTTTCGATTCTATTCACCTTTTATGTATATCATATCAACTTTAAAAATTTTTTGGTGGCTGTTGAATAAAAAAAGTCGCGAAATCTGTACCAGGTGGAGCTGTCGGCCACTTCAACTGTTGCCAAGCTTTCGAGCCACGCGACAGGCATCTAGTTTAGGAGGCTATGATCTATCGAGATTTTCGAGGCATAAACTTTTTGCTCTCCAGAGCGCGTTGTCGAGAAATCTATATTTAAGTTTGGGTAAAAATGTGGTAGCGAGAAAGAAGCGGGAGGAGTCCCGATAAAACCTGTCAGAACCATGACTTTTATAAATTTTTAGCTTCTACATTATCGAATTTTCATACATTGTATCACGATAGAACGTATATTAAAACTGAAATGGGCAACTAATTTATACATCAAACAATACGTTTTTCTATGCTTTTTCGATTTTTGCTTGTTTTGGATTTCATTCATTATTTCAGGAAGGCATGGATTTATCGATTCAGGCGTGGTTCCACCGAGTATTAGCAAACTTTCAGAATTTATAACTACTCAAAAATGAACTGACGAGGGAATTGCTGTATAGGTCAAGAAACATCTTCCTATATAATCTTTCGTTTGATACTTGTTTGAATTTTTTATTTTTTTTACTGTTACAGTAAGAGTTGGTTTCCTGGTAAAAACGAATCACAGATTGCATTGTACTATATACTGTTAAAAATACTAGTGAATTGCAGTTCATTCTCGTAATATGCAACAGTGAATGACAGTAAAATACAATGCAAGTCAATCGCCATGTAATTTAAACTTGTGACACTGTAAAATATACGGAAAAACAATCTATCAAAATATAAATGCATGGCAAATAATATATATATATATATGAAAAAACGGCTTGGCGAAAAATTTGGAGGTTGGCAGCAAAGTTTTCGGTTGTTTGGCCGCATTTATATTGTAATATTAAGCGAGGAGGCAACATATATTTTGCTTGCATTTTCACTTTCTTTCTTTCTTCTTTTCCCAATAAAATATTTTGAAATAATAAATACTTTAGATTTAGACACACTACACACATATCTTTCCCCTGATGGATTTATACTTCTCCTTTGGTAAACTATCTCTACAACTTCTCATTTATCTATTCAACAAAACCACTAAACTGGATTTATTTATTTATTTTTTTTTTTTTTGACGTGAAAACATTTTTAGGCGCACTACGTATATTTATTTCTTTAGGGTGAATTCATCTTTACTTTTGATGAAATAATTATACGTTTAAAATCCAGATTCATATATGCAACAAAATACGTAAAAGAAAGCTGCCACCCTAAACCAGAGCAGTGCTGCCAGATCTGGCTATTATATTATTCAATTATCACTAATAATTTTGACAAGTGATATTTGACATACAAATGGTTATCAAATATAGACTATCAATCATATATAGACATAGGTGCCAAGCCTCCCATTTTTCAAGGGAGATTTCAAATCTGAAAATGTTTATTACTGTTTCCGAAAATGTTAATCGTCGAAAACATATATTACATGTTTCATATAAAATTGCTGGTATCAATTCTGATTTAAGAGTTAAAAATGTTGGCAGCAATGCATAGACTATCAATCTCCGAAGTGATTACGTAAACGTTACAACTAAAAATTATTGTTGATTATTGAATAAAAAATCCACCAGATCTGGCATCACTGATCCGGAGGTCGTTAATACCGCCCCTTTATCCACACCAGCCTTTTATTAGAGTATTTTATTTTTCTTAATTCTTCAAAAATATATTTCAAGAGAATTACTCTAAATATAAAATGGTGTACGAAAATGGGCGGTACTAACAATCCTCCGGATAAGGTTGGCAGCTCTGGTAAACGGACATTTTTTTTTTTTTTTTTCGTAATAAGAAATGCGTTTATTAACATGCGAATATTTATATCAAACTAAAACTTAATCAAAAATAAGCTTGTGCATGCAAAATATTCATGATTGAATGCCGGCAAAAGTGTTTTGGTAAATTTTTAAAAATATATTCTTTACCTTCCAACAAAACCTGAAATGATGGCCAGCAGTAGGATAAGTGTTGGTTCCCACCAGCAGCCACTTCTGGTTCGCTGAGGGTAAAAGTTAACGGTGCCGAAGGAAGCCGACTTGTAATACGCCACAATCAACGGTTCACTGCGGCAGCCTGTATGAAAACGGAAATAATCTACTGGGAGATTGCTGGAACGGCAGTGGTATACATAATTTTTTAATATTCTTGCTGGCAACATTTATCGGCCCTTTATATTCTGCCATTAGGGTACCAGAAGTGGTTTAATTATGGCTTTTTTTATTACCATTGATTTATATATCATATGTTTTTATGCATCCTTAATTTTACAGATGTTACTTGATACGTATTCGTTATTTAAATCGATTTTGTATTTATTTATTTTTTAATTGTTATTTTAGAAACTTTTATCACACTAGGATTTTTTATTTAAAATTTCTATTACAACACTTGAAATATTCAGTTATTCCGTTTTTCATTAACAATAATTCTAATATCATGAATTATTTTACGTGCAAGTATTTTTACATTAAACGAATTTGTATGTCAAACCAAATAGTCGATTTTTAGACTTTTTTAGATCTTTCTGTCCTTCGGAAGAAAAATAATTCGACTATTTTGTTTGACGTTTACTATAAAAACTCTTTCGCTCCCTTACCCATTCATGTTTCTTTTGCTCTTCCAACTAAATTTAAAAATTCTTTTTTCAATTCTTACAAACTCAGAGCTCTTAACTACATTTCTTTAAATTTAGTGAAAGTAGGCGTATAAATAAAATTATCCAAATTGGTATTCACTCTGGTTACAATAAAACTACAATAATTAAAACTATCATTAAAGTAAAAAATAAACTTTTATCTCCTGCCATTATAGCACTATTTTATTAACCCCTTAAATTAAATTTACTAACAGCCTTCTTTTTTGTAAAGAATTCAACAAATTCAAACATTATATTTTACGAAAATTCAACATTCTAATCCCTTTTAGTTCTCCTGTCACTATGAAACAAATGAATTGTTTAAGGTGCCTGTCTACAGCCGGAGGTGATTTTTTTTTAATATTTGAAAAAATTCCTACTTATGTACATTATATGATATAATATAGTAAAAAACAGTGAATACTGAAAAAAAAAATATGCAAAATTTAAATATTTTTATATTTACGTTCAAAATATACATAAAATTTGCGAAAGAAAAAAGAAACATTTTCACAAAACATCATAAGTCAAATTTAGATAAAGATATTTTTAATCTATAAATTTTATTTAGATTATTGAAAGGTCCTTAAGGGAGTGAACTACTCTCAAAACTATAACCATGTTATTTAATATTTTAGAGAGGATAACATTTTTACATGCTGAAAAAGTCATGAATATACATGACAGTTCATAACTTCTATCGACAAAAAAAACAAAAAATAATTTAGCTAGATACATTGTCGTAGTTCAATCCCCAAAACAACTTCTCTAGAGTATTTTGACAAGGTTTCATAACATTTCAATTATATCTTTTCGAGTTATGATGTTTTGGGATAAAGCAAAATGTTAAAAATCTCATTTTTAGAAAAAGCAGAAAACAGATTTAAAAAACAGATTTGACCTATTAGATAAAAAATTATTTTTATAAGTTCCTGATTTCTTTCAAAGTTCTTTATTTTCTTTTTAAAATTCATTTTATATTTACTAACAAATTTTGATGCTTATACTGAGTAAAACATTTACGTAAACAAACATTTACGATTTTCGGTCACTTCCGGTTTCAAAAACTGGCTAAAATTAAAATACCTGTAACTCAATTTCTAAGCAAGATAGAAACAAAATTCAAACTGATTTTGAAAGCTAAAATGTCAGTCTTTAATACTAACCTAGAAATAGAGAATCGGGAATTAGATATAAAACACCAATAGGTTTGAACAACGATATCTTTTACTATACTGGCTAGAGTAAATGAACTATCAAAAAAAAAAAAAAAAAAAAATCAGGAGCACATTCGAAGCGTTAAAGAAGAAAAATTTCAGTATTTGTTAATTTCATTTATAATAAATCCGGCGCTACACCTTCCTGGGAAAAAAAAAAGCAGAAATAATTTCAATTCCATAAAATCTAGGAAAACTAATGATTGTGGAAGCTGTTACTTCTACAAGTTCTTCCGCAGCTGTTACCGCCGGGTTGACTTTTCCAGTATCCATCCACTGGTTTCTACTAATGTCTGAGCAAGTACCTCAATAGTTTTACACCTCAAGCACTGCACGTTACCTCATTGTGACCCAACATAGGTCAACTAATCTTCTCCTATGAATCGACCAGAACTGACTTTTGTGAATACACTGAGAAAAAAAATAAATCACTTTCATCTAGAACGAATAAGTGGTCCTTCTCTAAAACCCTAAACTAGAAATACAGATTTCTGAGCTATGAGTATAAGGCACGCCAATACACTGAGAAAAAATTATACATTTGACATCTAGAATCTAAATTGTGACTCTAGAAAAAATAGTTCCATGTCATCCTTATAAATTTTTTATAATTTTTTTTCTAGTCCCCTTCGAAAGTGAATTCTAGACACCTCTATTAGAATTCTTGAGCGTTTGCCTATATTATCAAGGATAAACCTATTTGAAAATATCTCAAAATAAATGTCAATACAAGAGGCGGGTTTCAGCAGCTATAATCTTCGTTTATGACCCAATTCTAAAAAATCAAGCGAGAATTTTTCGTAATAGAAGATTCAGAATATTCAGAATATTGTTCACCATCTAGAAATGTGTAGATTAGAAATTCTCGACCATTTCGTCTAATCAGTTTTTTGGCGTGCCTTATGCGCATAGCTCGGAAATCTATATTTCTAGTTTAAGGATTTAGGAAATGACCATTTATTCATTCTAGATGAAGGCGATATATATTTTTTTTTTCTTTTCTCAGTGTATCATCTTCATTTTTTTATACTTAAGCTTAACTGTATCTGCATCTAGGAAATGTGATATATATGAGAGAAAGCTGCGCTTTAGAAGTACAATCGTTAAAAATATTTTTCTGTTGATGTCTTGATAGTCAAGGCTACAAGCTTTGAAATGTATTTTATTTGTAAATAAATCTTTTAAGTATATATTTTATATATAAACGTGTTTCAAAATGTTTTATAAAAAAAAAAAAAAAAAAAAAAAAAAATGTAGACGAATTTCTAAGCAAAATCTAAGAATATCATTATAAACCAGGTGCTACTTCTAATCTATCGACAAAAACCGCATATTCATACGCTGATTTTTAAAAAAATTAGGCATCGGAAAGCGATTTTTTTTTTTTTTTTTTTTTTTTTTTTATGATTGTAGTATTAATATGAAAGCTTTTTAAGTTATGTTGTATGTATCATTAGAAAAGTTTTCACTTTTGTTTCACGGACGTAAGAACACATATTAGATGTATATGTGTGCTTATATGTTAGAATTAAAATATATATATATATATATATATATATATATATATATATATATATATATATATATATATACTGAATTGTCTTTGAACCTATGAACAAAGAAGGTCTGATAATCAAAAGACGCAAATCCACCAATTTAAAGTTATCTAACTGAAAAACAGATACATCAGTGATGAATTACAGTAGAAAGTCAAGAAATAAATTCATACACTTTTCTGGCTTACTTTAAAGTTTAATCGGTGAATTCTAATTGTACTTTACAAATGCTCTGAACAAAATTTAAAATACTCCATATTTTTAACACTAAAATAAAAATATTTTGATTTAGTTTTTTTTTTTTCCTTTAGGTATTGTCAGTGTTGTCAAATTTTGGGACTTTTTTATTCAATATCCACCACTATAATTTAATTGTAATGGTTGCCTAATTATTTCTAAGATTACTCGTCTGTTATATATATCAAATACCAATTCTCAAAATTATTGGTGGCAATTGAATAAAAAAGTCTCCACGTCTGCCAACACTACGTATTGTTGATTGTTAAGTTTTTTAATAAATAGAAAATTTATTAGACATATTCGTACAGTTACCTACCTTTTTCTCACACAATAAACCTGGTTTACATGGACAGTCATCATTAAAAATGTCTTCGCTAAAATCGAATTCACCAGGTTCGCTGGGAAGGTAATATAAGCAAATGTCACCTAAAATAAAGGAACTTTATTGTCACTGAAAAGATATTTTAAGATTTAAGTACAGAATAAAAAATATCTTAAGAAAATTAAATTTTATTCATCATATACAATATCGATTACATGATACAGTGTTACAAATCTCGAATTAATATTTTTATTTTTAATATTTTAATTCCAACAAAAATATTACTCTTTTATAAATTTAGCGATAAGAAAATAAATTGCTGCACTGTGTAACAAAGAATGGAATAATTATTTTTCGTTAGCATGTTTATCTCTACAAGAAAAAAAAAAAAAAAAAAACTACTCTTTTATTAGTTTAGATGAGAAAAAAAAATTACTGAACTCTGTAACAAATTATGAATTAAACGCTTCTTGTTAATATTGTAATCATTAGAAAGTTATTTTTATATACTAATTTAAGGATAAGAAGTTGAATTATTTTACTGTGTAACAAATCATAAATATTTAAAATCCTATAAAACTATTGTTCGTTAATTAATTTACTGATAAGAAATTAATTTACTATACTGTGTAAGAAATCATGGGTAATTGTTATTTGTTTATATTTTAATTCCTAAAATAGTATTACTCTTTTACTAATTTAGACATAAGAAATTAAATTACTGTACTATGCAACAAATCATCAATTAATTGTTTTTGTTAATATTTTAATATTTACAGATTTTTTATTAATTTATTAATAAGAATTTAAATCATGTTAACGTTTGAAAATAAATATTCGCAATCAAATGTTTGTGAGATAAAGTAAGTGTTTAAAAAAATCAAGCATGTAGGTGTTAAGCCTTCATAGTTGGCTAGTAAAATTAGAAAATGCAATATTTAAGTGTTTTTTAAGAACTGACGTTGTTTACTTCATGATTAAAATTGTTTCGTAGACATTGACTGGGAATGCATAAAAATCTTACTTCTCAAGTAGGGAAAAAGTAGAAATTAATTAGGACATCATTAGGTGGTTTATATGGGCGAAGACAATTTTTTATTGTTCATAGGGCTGCCACAAGGGACTTCTTTTTTATATTCTTTTCGTACCACTATTTTCAAAAAACAAAACTTGTAACACATTTACGCAATTATAGCTTCAATTTGCCTGTGTAATTTAATTATAAGTTTTATGTTATGGAAATAGTGGTGCAAAAGGAATAAAAGAAAAAAAAATCGCCCGTGGCAGCCCTTCATTTGTGAAAAAAAAAAAAAAACGTCCCTTGGTAGATGTCCATGAAGTAACTGGAAGTGTGGATGTGGACGGTGTACTAAGGTCCTTTTTAATTTTAAGCGCGAAATTTAATTTACCCTTATTGGTCTGATCAGTATTTGACACTTACGCTTTATTTTTATCATAACTGATTTAAGATATGATTGTACAAGCATGCATGCCAACGTCCTAATTAATATTCCATAGCGTTGTTAGTCCCGCCCTTTTATTCACACCAATAACTTTTTAGAGTAATATTCTCCAAATACAATTATGATTAATTAAGAAGAAAAATACTCTAAAAAGATACTGGTGTAAAAAAGGAGGCGGGTGTAACAATACTACGGAATATTAATTAGTATGTTGACAAGTACGTACAAGTCTGGAACATTCTGCTAAAAAGAGATTTTAAAGAAATGCAAATATAAAGTTATCTTTCTAAAAACAGCAATCTTGAATTTATTTAAATATCATTTTTCTATAAAATCTGTAATTCTCAGTTGAAAATATACAAATTTGCAAATTATAAGATGTCTGCGCAGGCTTTGTCTTGAATTTAACGAGATTAAAGTTCTTTAAATCTCTAATTTTCAACTTAATTTATAGATTTTTTTTTTTTTTTTTTTTTTTTTTTTTTGGACCGTGTACTTATGTTCAGTATAAAAAATTTTTAACATTCGTCAAAGTCAGTTTAACATTTGCGATTGAAAAAAAATGTGTTAATAATAATAATAATAATAATAATAAATCGTGAATTAATATCTTAGAAAACTGACACTTGCTAATTTGAAAATAGCAATACAAAATGGCCTAAAAAACTAGTATTTTAATTAATTAAAAATATATATATATATCAAGCAGATTTTCATCAAGCATATCTGAGAAGAATCCCGGTTAAATCAGCATTCTAATTAAAAAAAAAAAAAAAAAAAAAAAAAAAAGAAAAAAAAAAAAAAAAAGAAAACGAAGAAGAAGAAGACGAAAAAGAAGAAGAAATCAGTTTATTCATTTGAAAGCTACAATGTCTCAGATGGACAAATAGATTGAGAGATCGATAAACAGAAAAACGCTTCAAACTCATAACACCTCATCGACCAGCTATTAGAGTAGACCCCTGAGTAGTAACCTTCTTGCTCTCGAACATCACGTTCACACCATACCACCAATTCCTTCGCCAAATCGACATTCCACTTCCACCAAGGCAAGCCTCCTCCTCCTTTGCTATCGCTGTTTATATTTCGATTGGGTGTAAATTAAACATAAACCACAACCTACACTAGCTGAAGTGGGAAGCAAATAACCTAATCCTTGTTATTGATTGAAAGCTATTCTGTTTAACTTTTCTTTTGAGTTTTGGTGGGAAGATTGGTTGAATAATTTTTATTGGCGCAAGGTCCATATTTGGACATGCTGCGCCTTTGGTGGGAAGAGGAGCAAACCATTAAAAATATGCAAAATCCCAAGAACCAGTTGCCAAGAAAGCGATTATCACCAAAAGTAGGCGCCTTGACCGCAGTGATGTTCCGGGAATTCTTCTCCATAGCCAGTATAGAGAACCCGTAATATACCAGTACATCAACACTGACTTTTTAGAGTCAGTGTTGAGTATATCTGCTCGATGTAACACCTCATCTTTTGGATGCGAGTTAAAAGGGGGCCCGTGGTGTAGTTCTGGTTTGTATGAGAGGTGGTATACAGTGAATTCCCGTACATCGCAGAGCAGAGTTGCCAGATTTATACTACAATTTTATTTTTATTTTAATACGACTAATTTAGAAAAGCAACCGCTTTTTCACAAAAACTAAATCAAATGTAATTGAATCAATAGATTGATACTCTAAATATTTAGTTGTGCTAAAAAATAAAACTGTAGTATTTATTTGGCAACCCTGCCTCCGCGTTGTACGGGAGTCTAATAAACACACGCACACGCACACGCACACACATATATAAATAAAACTATTTTTCTTTTAACTTGCATATAAAAAAAGGCGGAATAAACTGACTAACAAGGAGAGGTCACGATATGGAAAATTCAGATCGGGACAAAATTGCGCAGGATTGTAGTATACTATGAGGGTAACAACATATTAAAGCAGTAGGACCCGCTATCCACAAAATTTCGAGAAAAAAGCATTTAAAGTTTCAGTAATCTTTAAATACAAGTTATTTCGCTAGCGCGTAAGCGCCTCAGTGGTGTGATCCTAAAGCGCGTGTCTCTCACCCAGATGACTTGGGTTTGAGGCTACCTACGGGACTACTTTTTTTTTTTCTTTAACTTTTTATGCAATCTTAACTTTTTATTTATTTTACTTTATTTTACAATTCAATTCAAAATTTGAAAATTTTAATAAAAAATTATTTAATTTTCTTGAGTATAAAATAACTTTTTCTATTTTTAATATTTATAACTTAAAAATACAATAAATATCTATAACTTAAAAAATAAAGTTTAGTTTTACAAAACCCTAAATAAGAAACATAAAGAAAAACAGAAAAATAATTAAATAATTAAAAAATAAACAAGCTCTAAACAAAGTGTAAAATAGTTAGCAGGTGTACTTAAATCTTGGTTTGAGCTTCCTGATTTTGTTTGAATGTGTATAAATTACGTAAACACTTCTAGCTTGTTAATAATAAAGGGCAGGTGGAATTTTATTTTGTGCACAGAAGGATAAAAAAAAAAAAAGGAAGTCGTTGAAAAAAATTGTTGCCGAAGAATAAAGTATGTTCATTAACATTTAAAATCTACATTTAAAGATAACATTTCTTTACCTGTAATTATTTAATAGCATCGTAATCCTATACTATAATTTTTCAAAAAACTGTATTGATTGGAGAAGTAATTATTTAATTTGGATAGTAATTATATATGCAATTAAAATCACCATTTCTCTGTTTTTTTTTTTTTTTTTTTTTTTTTTTTGTAATTTAAAAAATAAAATTAAATCTCCGCGTTTGTAATGATCGATAGACGGCGCTTTCTGAACTGCAGTTGTTAGTAAATATAATAGCCACGTGTATTCCACGTGTATTCTTTATGTTATTCTACTTAATATTCATACTATAATTTCCCCGTCATTACATCAAGGAAAATAGTTAAAAGGGGGCCCGTGGTGTAGTTCTGGTTTGTATGAGAGGTGGTATACAGTGAATTCCCGTACATCGCAGAGCAGAGTTGCCAGATGAATACTACAATTTTATTTTTATTTTAATACGACTAATTTAGAAAAGCAACCGCTTTTTCACAAAAACTAAATCAAATGTAATTGAATCAATAGATTGGTACTCTAAATATTTAGTGGTGCTAAAAAATAAAACTGTAGTATTTATTTGGCAACCCTGCCTCCGCGTTGTACGGGAGTCTAATAAACACACGCACACGCACACGCATATATATATATGTGTGTGTGTGTATGCGTGTGTGTACACAGAGCGTGTAAAAACAAAACTTTATGGTCAGTTAGAAATTTTCTCAATTTTCTTAAATAAGAAAAACAAGTTCTTCAAACTAGCACTGGAATGCTTAACTCTAGGAAACTAATTTGATAGATAAAAATTTTAACTATTAATGAGCACGATAGTCAAAATTAAATAGAAAATGAAAAACTTCCTACTTTGACCACGTCAAAAAAAAAAAAAAAAGACCACTAGTAGAAATGTGATAATATTTTTTGATAGATTAACCCTTAAATGCCTTGTCCAATTTTGTCTTCTAAAGTATTATTAGAATAATATTGAAGCCCTAAATAGTCATGTTTGCCGAATGATAACAAATTGTTTTTTAGTTGTAAACCATGGTTAAAATAAAATATGGTTTTCTAAGGTATTTTCGCTAGATTTATTTAATAGAGGTAAGAATAAAACATATTTAAACCTCAAAAATCGTTTATTTTATTTATTTACATAATTTGGTGTTTGTATTAATGCCAAGAGCAAAAAAATTAGCGGAATTTCAAAAAGAGAAATTTTTGCACTTTCTTCATCAAGATTTAGTTGTTAGACTGTAGATAAAAAAATTAGAAGTTTGAAAAATGTTTTTATCAAATTTGAATGATAATTATGAAAAAAAAAAAAAATGGTATAAAATAGAACTGTAAATTTCGCCTAAAAGTATAAAATAATTTTCTTCGCCAAACAACCTAAACACTACAATTATACATAACTTTTGAAATCGGAGCAAAATAAAATAAAATTTAATTCGTTTTTATATCGGTAGCTACAAATGCTGTTGTCTCGAATGATCAAGTTTATGTTTCTTTTATTATTTTATCACTGCATATAATTGGTCCATTAGTAACATCTACACAGAATAGTGAAGAGTCTTTGCAATTCGGTATTTATGTTTCTACGACGTTACTAGAGTTTTCATTGCAAACTTGGTATAACTTTGGTAACTATCATCCTTGGCGGCTTTTGCATTTTGCGATCAAAACGTATAATGCAAAAATATACACACGAGATGTTTATTTTCATAATATATATTGTACGGAATATTGTATCGTATTCTCTATTATTATTTTAATATGCCTTATTAAAATAACCATGGTTTCTCAAAGGAATTAAACATGTTTACCGATATCATTTGGCGATTTTTTTCCCCCAAGGACTCCAAATACCAGCAGCTCCGCCAACTTTTCCAGTTTACGAAATCTTATTTGTGAACTTGAATCAAAGTATTTTCGGCTGTGTTTTGCAGATGCTAAAGTGAGATGTATATTTTTGATTTTTGTATTGAACAAAGGTACCAATTTTTATTTAATTTTGCGCAGACTTCAAAAGTTATGTTTAACTGTAGTGTTTAGGTTGTTTGGCGAAGGAAATTATTTTATGCTGTAAATTATTTTATTAATTTACAGTTCCATTTTATGCCAATTTTCTTTTTTTTTTTTTTAGTTGTTTAAATAGTAGTTGATTTTTGGAGTCGGTTCTATTTTTTTTACAAAAATACTTTATTTTTATCCTTTCCGTGAAAAATTATTCATATAGCAGAACATCAGAAGACGTTCGACGGCGGTTTCACAAATCACAACCCACAAGAAAAGTGGCACAGCTCAAAAAGTGGTAATTTCGAGTTTATGTCACTGAAAAATATATGAAATGTGAACAAAAACGTTACATCTCCATGTAAAAATTTAAACATTCGAGAGACAGTAGTGTCAGATTTATTCATAGTCAATAACTTATCTTTAAGTTGATTTTTCTTAAATACTGAATTTTAAAACGTCACTTTTCTTGCTTTAATGGATAGGTTGGTTAGTTGGTTGGGTTTTACGTCACGCTACTGCTGCGCAACGGGCAATTGTCGACGGACTGGAACTCATCCCTAGAGGTTGTCCGGAGACATACCATCACAATTTTGATCCTCCGCGGAAGGGATGGCTCTCCCCCTTCTGTGACCCCGTCTTTATCGAATATGAGGAAAGAATCTCTATTGAATAAACACACATTAAATTAAAAAGGCTGTAGAAATGTAAAGAACGGATGCGCTGTATTCGTAACCAAAAACTAGGTTAGGCATACATTGAACATCATAGTGAATATTTGCCCCCGCTACGCTGGAATCTGTGAAGCGTAAAGTTAAAAAAAAAATATATGCATTGCAGCTGACGGAACAAGTTTCAACATCGAAATAAAGGGTATTTGATTTGTTTACAGTGTAGAAAACTGGAAACAAAAAAATGCACAGTTAAAAATCCTGTTTTTAACATTTATGTCTACAAGGTGTCGTACTAAATCAAGGATTCAGTAAAACTTTGTAATTTACCGTTTCTCTCACATCTTGTATTGTTTTCGCAATAGAAACGGTAACTCCGCTATTTTCTCACCAAGTGGCGCTGTAAGCGGTCACATCTTCTAGCACATGGTTACTTTAAGTTATTTACATATTACTTTTACGAGTGTAGAGGCAGCCGTTCAGCAGTTAGAGTAAGGACGGGCTTTTGTGAATACGTGTAATTTGTTTATATATTAATTAAATCATAATGAGACCTATTTCATGTCAAGATTTTTACGAAAAGAAAAAAAAAGAAACCTAAAATTGAAGCCTTTCTTACATAGTTACAAGCTAACAAACCTCAATAAAAACAACAAAAAACATGGTTTCAATTGCGAACTTCGTCATTTATGAAGTCAGTTTAAAACATCTGTACGTTAAGCGATATGACCGCTTACAATAACCGTACTTTGAATCTTACATGTCATAAATGTCACACCCGCTACACTACAACGTATGCAATGTCGTTGAATTATGCACAAAATAGGAAATTGCGGACAAACAAATACCCGTTTTAAGAGTTCTGTTTTTAGCATTAATGTCTACAAATTGTCTTTTCGTACTAAATCGATGATATTCTATAACTTTGTTATTCACTTTTCTCCCCTATAGTGAACCGTTTTCGAGATAGGAATGCCAGCTCTGCTATTTTCCACCAGCTGGTGCTGTAAACGGTTAAATCTTGCAGCGCATGGGCACTTTACTGTACCTACATACCACATTTATGACTATAGCTGCAGTCGTCCAGCAGTTAAAAGAGTCGGGACTGGCTTTTTTTGGGCTACCTGTATTTTATTTTGATCATAAGAATATACATTGAGACCTATTTCAGACCAAGACCTTTACAACAACAACAAAAACAAAAGTATCAAAATTGGAGCACCCGTTCAGAAGTTATGAGCTAGCAACAACAACAACAACAACAACAACAAAAAACATGCGGTTTGAATTGAGAATCGCCTCTTTTTTGAAGTCGGTTAAAAAAGCAAAACATGTTTGAAATAACCAATGTTTGTAATTAACAATAAGATATCTAGCTATCACGTAAGACAGAAAAACAGATGCTTGAAGTAAGATATCTTGCATCAAATAGTTTTTTCATGTGAAAATGGTTTTCTTATTTCGATTATAAAAACTGTATGGATACTTTATTCAATTGGATACTTTGCATGGATACTTAATTCAAATTAAATTCGAGTGACTCAGAAAAATTTTCCTCAAATATTCTCGCTAAATTAAAAAAATAAAAAAAAAATTAGAAAAATTGAGATTATTTTGCTTATAGTAGTCTGTGAGAGGTCCCCCCCCCCTTCTCCCTTTTAAAGCCTATTTTCAAACGAAACTAGTTGGCATAGGTGGACTCTGCTCAGTTCCCCATCATATTTATGTTCTCAGAAATTTCTAGTGCGAGACATATTACTAGTGGATCTGCAGATCAGGAGCCTCAACGTCCTATTTGCATCAGACATTATTCAATAGGTCATTTTTATTTATTCCTTATTATATAATAGTATATATTGATTCGATCGACTTATTACCAAAATCAAATGCATTCCTGAGGGGGGCGGCAGCCCCCCTCAAACCCCGTTGTATCTCTCTTTGTATACCTATTTGTATATGATATAAAGTGTTACGAAATTGTAAATAATTGCATTTATTTTTGTATAAATTCTTTCAAAGAGGTTTAGTAAGTTGATAAAATGCTAATTTTGTGCCTGTATAGTCGTTTTAGCGTTAAAATAGCCAAATTTTCCTTTAAAAACGCATTAAAAAGCTCCTATAAGGGAAGAAATAAATTTGGCGCCAAATTTGGCGACTATTTCCCTCCTTGGCAGGTTTTTTTGGCGATCTTGGCGAGAAAATCCTTATTAGGGATATACCAAATATGGAAGCTCTAATCTCATTGGCTGATGTGATACGAGAATTTTCCAGAACAGTCTGTTTTCGATAAAAAAATTATAAAAGGAGCATTATTTTCGCCAAGGCGGTCAGTCTCAGATCTATATCAGTTTCGTCAAATGCTTGCTCAATGGGCTCATGAATATATGTACCAAATTGCAAGTCAATAGCGTTATTTTGGGGGCCGCTATCGTGGTACAAATTCTTCCCATAGGCCGTAATGATAAAAAAAACTTTGGCGTGTCCCTGTACACGAACTTACAAATGGAATGCACACCGAAAACTATATAGCTAATTTCGTGGGCATCATGAACATGTGTACAAAATGTCAAGTCAATAGCGTGTTTTTTGCTGCCGCTATCGCATGACAGACAGACAGACAGACGGAATCCAAAATCCTTTTGAGTCTCAACAGAGGGCCTCCATTCACATTTCGGCAAAAATTGGAAGTCAATAGCTTGATTTTTGCGGTGGCTATCGCGGTACATACAGATTCTTCCCATAGGCCGTAATAATAAAAAATCTTTGGCGTGTCCCTGTACACGAACTACAAATGGAATACACACCTAAAACTATACAGCTGATTCAGTTGGGCTCATGAACACGTGTACCAAATTGCAAGTCAATTGCGTTATTTTTGTGGCCGCTATCGCGGTACATACAAATTCCTCCCATAGGCCGTAATGATAAGAAAAGCTTTGGCGTGTCCCTGTACACAAATTACAAATGGAATACACACCCAAAACTATACAGCAGATTTCGCGGGGCACATGAACACGTGTACCAAATTGCAAGTCAATAGCGTGATTTTTGTGGCCGCTATCGTGATACATATAAATTTCTCCCATAGGCCGTAATGATAAGAAAAACTTTGGCGTGTCCCTGTATACGAACTACAAATGGAATACATACCAAAAACTATACAGCTGATTTCGTGGGGCTCATGAACATGTGTACCAAATTTCAAGTAAATAGCGCTTTTTTGGCGGCCGCTATCACGCGACAGACAGACAGACAGACAGACAGAGCCCAAAACCGTTTTGAGTCTCAACAGAGGGCCTCCACTGACGTTTCGGCAATAATGTTAAAAGAAATCAATTTGACCAAAGCTTCATACAGTGACAGAATGAAATCCCCGCCTAATAGGCTATCCACCGTTCACTTCGATATATTTATCTTATTCTAATCTATTAATTTATTTCATCGGGGTCAATTCCGTTGTTTAGTTTTCATGCTACTATTTCCAATGCAATAATCCTCAAATTCATATTTATATGAAAAATTTACAATTTCGCTATGTTGATAAAATCGTAAATTACGAATAATTTACGAAATTTTCCTATTAGAATATTTGTAATCAATCATGTTCAAACAAATATCATAAACGTAATTTTGAAGTTGTCTAACGTATTTAGGATCCTCAAAATGGAATTTTATGCTCAATTTTGCTTTATTCTGACATGTTAAATAAATCGTAAATTCCAAATAACTTAAGAATTTTTTAAATTTTAAAAATCATAGTCTATGATATTCATGCCAGTATCCTAAATATTATTTCGAAAGTGGTTTGACATCTTTACGATGAAAATATCCCTCAAGATTGACGTTTATGTGAAATTTTGCTCTATTCAGCCATGTTAAGAAATTCGTAAATTTCCAATAACTTACGAAATCTTTATATTGGAAAATTCATAGTCATTAATATTCATGCCAGTGTCCTAAATAATGTTTCAAAAGTAGTCTGACATCTTTCGATGAAAATATCTCTCAAAATTGACGTTTATGTGAAATTTTCCCCTATACTGCCATGTTAAGAAATTCGTAAATTTCCAGTAACTTGCGAAATTTTCAAAGTAGCATATTTATAGTTACTGATGTTCATTCCGGCATCAAAACTGATATTTTAAAACTGGTCTGACATTTTTACAGTAAAAAGTTTTCATTTAATGCACGTTTAAGTGATTTTTTGTCCTATTCTCCCATGTTAAGAAAATCGTAAATTTCGAATAACTTGCGAAGTTTTTAAAATCGAATGTTGCAAATGAATAGGGTTCTTGCCAGTGTCGAAAGTAATGTTTTAAAACTGATCTGACCTCTCTGCGACAATTTGTTCTTGAGATATCGTGTACACAGACTAACAAACTAACGGACTGACCCACTAACAGACTAACAGACTAACAGACTAACAGACACCCTACAGACAGACACCATAGAAATTTTGTCATTTTCGGATTCCTCACACCTGAAAACGTGTAGAAAAGTCAAAAAACCGAGGTCAAAATTTTTCACGATTACCTAAGTTCCCCATACCTATAGTATGATGGGGAACTAATAATGTGCAGTTACTATATTTTAGTTCCCCATCATACTATAGGTATGGGGAACTTAGGTAATCGTGAAAAATTTCGACCTCGGTTTTTTGACTTTTCTACACGTTTTCAGGTGTGAGGAATCCGAAAATGACAAAATTTCTATGGTGTCTGTCTGTAGGGTGTCTGTTAGTCTGTTAGTCTGTTAGTCTGTTAGTGGGTCAGTCCGTTAGTTTGTTAGTCTGTGTACACGATATCTCAAGAACAAATTGTCGCAGAGAGGTCAGATCAGTTTTAAAATATTACTTTCGACACTGGCAAGAACCCTATTCATTTGCAACATTCGATTTTAAAAACTTCGTAAGTTATTCGAAATTTACGATTTTCTTAACATGGGAGAATAGGACAAAAAATCACTTAAACGTGCATTAAATGGAAACTTTTTATTGTAAAAATGTCAGACCAGTTTTAAAATATCAGTTTTGATGCCGGAATGAACATCAGTAACTATAATTATGCTACTTTGAAAATTTCGCAAGTTACTGGAAATTTACGAATTTCTTAACATGGCAGTGTAGGGCAAAATTTCACATAAACGTCAATTTTGAGAGATATTTTCATCGTAAAGATGTCAGACTACTTTTGAAACATTATTTAGGACACTGGCATGAATATTAATGACTATGAATTTTCCAATATAAAGATTTCGTAAGTTATTGGAAATTTACGAATTTCTAAAAATGGCTGAATAAGAGCAAAATTTCACATAAACGTCAATCTTGAGGGATATTTTCATCGTAAAGATGTCAAACCACTTTCGAAATAATATTTAGGATACTGGCATGGATATCATAGACTATGATTTTTCCAATTTAAAAAATTCGTAAGTTATTTGGAATTTACGATTTATTTAACATGTCAGAATAAAGCAAAATTGAGCATAAACTTCCATTTTGAGGATCCTAAATACGTTAGACAACTTCAAAATTACGTTTATGATATTTGTTTGAACATGATTGAATACAAATATTCTAATAGGAAAATTTCGTAAATTATTCGTAATTTACGATTTTATCAACATAGCGAAATTGTAAATTTTTCATATAAATATGAATTTGAGGATTATTGCATTGGAAATAGTAGCATGAAAACTAAATAACAACGAAATTGACCCTGATAAAATAAATTAATAGATTAGAATAAGATAAATATATCGAAATGAACGGTGGATAGCCTATTAGGCGGGGATTTCATTCTGTCACTGTATGAAGCTTTGGTCAAATTGATTTCGTTTAACATTGTTGCCGAAACGTCAGTGGAGGCCCTCTGTTGAGACTCAAAACGGTTTTGGGCTGTGTCGGTCTGTCGCGCGATAGCGGCCGCCAAAAAAGCGCTATTTACTTGAAATTTGGTACACATGTTCATGAGCCCCACGAAATCAGCTGTATAGTTTTTGGTATGCATTCCATTTGTAGTTCGTATACAGGGACACGCCAAAGTTTTTCTTATCATTACGGCCTATGGGAGAAATTTATATGTACCACGATAGCGGCCACAAAAATCACGCTATTGACTTGCAATTTGGTACACGTGTTCATGTTCATGTGCCCCGCGAAATCTGCTGTATAGTTTTGGGTGTGTATTCCATTTGTAATTTGTGTACAGGGACACGCCAAAGTTTTTCTTATCATTACGGCCTATGGGAGGAATTTGTATGTACCGCGATAGCGGCCACAAAAATCACGCTATTGACTTGCAATTTGGTACACGTGTTCATGAGCCCAACGGAATCAGCTGTATAGTTTTAGGTGTGTTTTCCATTTGTAGTTCGTGTACAGGGACACGCCAAAGATTTTTTATGATTACGGCCTATGGGAAGAATCTGTATGTATCGCGATAGCCACCGCAAAAATCAAGCTATTGACTTCCAATTTTTGCCGAAATGTGAATGGAGGCCCTCTGTTGAGACTCATAAGGATTTTGGATTCCGTCTGTCTGTCTGTCTGTCATGCGATAGCGGCCGCAAAAAACACGCTATTGACTTGAAATTTTGTACACATGTTCATGATGCCCACGAAATTAGCTGTATAGTTTTCGGTGTGCATTCCATTTGTAAGTTCGTGTACAGGGACACGCCAAAGTTTTTTTTACCATTATGGCCTATGGGAAGAATTTATATGTACCGCGATAGCGGCCCCCAAAATAACGCTATTGACTTGCAATTTGGTACACATATTCATGAGCCCATTGAGCAAGCATTTGACGAAACTGATATAGATCTGAGACTGACCGCCTTGGCGAAAATAATGCTCCTTTTATACTTTTCTATCGAAAACAGACTGTTCTGGAAAATTCTCATATCACATCAGCCAATGAGATTAGAGGTTCCATATTTGGTATATCCCTAATAAGGATTTTCTCGCCAAGATCGCCAAAAAAATTGCCAAGGAGGGAAATAGTCGCCACATTTGGCGCCAAATTTATTTCTTCCCTTATAGGAGCTTTTTAATGCGTTTTTAAAAGAAAATTTGGCTATTTTAACGCTAAAACGACTATAAAGGCACAAAATTAGCATTTTATCAACTTACTAAACCTCTTTGAAAGAATTTATACAAAAATAAATGCAATTATTTACAATTTCGTAACACTTTATATCATATACAAATAGGTATACAAAGAGAGATACAACGGGGGGTTGAGGGGGGCTGCCGCCCCCCTCAGGAATGTATTTGATTTTGGTAATAAGTCGATCGAATCAATATATACTATTATATAATAAGGAATAAATAAAAATGACCTATTGAATAATGTCTGATGCAAATAGGACGTTGAGGCTCGTGATCTGCAGATCCACTAGTAATATGTCTCGAACTAGAAATTTCTGAGAACATAAATATGATGGGGAACTGAGCAGAGTCCACCTATGCCAACTAGTTTGTTATTATATTTAATGCATTATATAAATGTTACATGAACACGCTCTTACACAATTGGTATGACTAGCATTGATGATTGTTTCACAGGGCCCCACGAAATATTTAAATACATTGTTAGATATAAATGTAGCTGATACAGTATTTGTAAATGTATAATGAGACATTTTGTTTTAATATTTTAAATTATAGTAGAGAATACCAGGTGTATTATCTTTTTTAGACTGCGTACAAAGCTATATAAAGGCAATCAAATTATTATTTTTTTTAATAACAGTATAGTATATTATATATAATAATTTGGCATTTCATTCTCAATGAGTAGAAAAAGTGGTAAAGCAGACCACTATTAATTTGGGCACAGGGACTCACAAAATAATTCAAATACATTACTGTGTATGAGAGGTATATCTTTAACTCATTTTAATACTTTTATATGGAAGAAAGCATAATACATTTATACAACACGTATTATCCAAAAGTATGAATACATGTCGCAAAGATAACAGAGAATGATTAGCATTAATGAATGATTTACGGAGTCCAGATCATTACTCAGACCATTACTGAGATCAATATGAGAATGAAGAGAAAATTCACTAAGTAGTTATTTAAATGCATTACGGTCTATAAGAAATCTTTTCCAAAGTATATACTTAATATAGTTATACTGTACAAATGGTAAGGATTTTAGTATATACTAGTTTTTTCCCGCGCAAAACCTGCATGTAGTAGTACTTACATACCTAATATGATTTTCGTAAAAATCTCATAAATAAAAACACTGGAAATTTTCTTCCCACCGCCCCAGCCCCCAATTTTTACTGTCATTAACATTATTATTATTATTATTATTATTATTATTATTTCCAATATAACAGTTAGAATTTTTTATATTTGCATTAAAATTTTAATTTAAAAAATATTTCTTTCAGCCGATAAGATTTTTTATGATTAATTTCAATTATTGTTATATTAATAATGAAATCTTTTCTTAAGTTTGACGGAATTCAATTACCGCAATACTAATTTTAATTTTCGAAAATTACTTTTTATCTTTACTAAGTAAGAAATTCTTAGAATTAAATTAAATTAATATTATATTAATAATCAAATAATTCTTAGAATTTCACCGAATTACCATATTACCATGCATAACAGAAATTCCATAACTAATACATGTATCTACAAAATAAATAAATAAATAAATAAAAAGAAACAATGTTCCTTCTATTTATAATCAATGAAATATATACATATATATATATATATATATAATTTTTGCTTACAAAAATTTGAATTTAGTAAGATGATTTTAATTTTAAACAATAGATAGCGCCACCACCAGTAGTCAGAGAGAATAGTAGGCTTAAGTGACATTAAATTCTTCCAAATATACTTCTAATTAGGAGAATTTGAGTATATGTTTCAGCACAAAGATTTAATATTTTTTCTATTTTTTTAAGTAAATATGCATTTCAAGTGTAATCGATTATATTTTTGCAGCCGAAAACTTCAATTTTTGCTTTAAATAATCGAATCAGACTTACATCATTATTGTATCGTTTCGACAAAATTTAATCGTAGCTTGTCCAATTTCGATAATATTATAGATTAGTTAAAGGCAGAAAAGTATATTTACCACAAGATATGGTATTAATAACATTAGAGATTCAATTACAGCATCACAGAAAAATATTCAGATATTTTTTAGTATGTTAGTGGATAATGCTTGAATTTCATTTTCAGTAATGTTCTGAGTTTTTAATACATAAACAAAATTAAAATGACTTTGCTGGCTTTTCTTGAAAACATTTCAGTATCCCCTTTCTCTTTAAATAATCTTATATCCCCCCATACACACGCACACACACACACACACACACACACACACATATATATATATATAATCTCTCTCTCGCTCTCTCTTTTTCTCTCTGTACACACACACACACACACACACACACACACACATATATATATATTATACACACACATTACATTTATATTCTGGCTTTTCCGAAAACGGTTCTAACAATTTTTATAAAAATTTAAGATTAAGGCCTATTGAAGATGGCAAATCAATCTGATTTATCTCCATCTTCAGCAAATTAACGTTTGCTGATAACCTGTTCTTCGCTAAGTGTCAAAGTATAGCAGAAACTTTCCTAGGAAACTGTCAAACGTATTTTGATAAAAAATTATTATTATTATTATTATTATTTTAAGATGATAAACTGACCGGAACTACCATAATCTTCAGAACAATTATCCTCACTGGTAACCCGCGCTCCACTCGGGCAAAATATAGCATACACATGGGTTTCTTGAGAACCATTCGAATAATTTAATAAAAAAAATAATAAGTTTAGGGTTTTTATGAGATGACAATTCGATTTGAATTATTGTTATCTTTAAGAAAATTAGCGCTTTGCTGTAAGCCGCCTTGCCAATAACATGTTTTTATCGGAGAATGCTCGAAGGCTTTTCATAAAAAAGGGAGAGGTAATTTTGATATGATTATTTGATCTAAATTATCCTAATCTATAGAAAAAACAACATTCATTGCTAACCCTTGCTCTGTCCAGGGCAAAATATGGCAGAAATCTGGTAATTTGAAAAAAGCTTTAACGATTTTTGTAAAAATCATAGCTAAAGGAATTTTTCAAATTTCAAATAATATGACTCATTATATTACTATTTTTCTCTGAAATATGAATATATAAAACGTAAAAATTCAATTAGTAAAGAAGTATCTTTTTGATTGTTACATCCGAAAACAAACCACTGTATTTACTCTGAAATGGATTTTTACATGGTTCCTAGTTAAACTCAGTCATCTAGGTATTGTACGCAACTAAAGTTACAATTCTACTGTTGTACACTCTAACGTTGTACTATTCTACTGTTGTAAATTGTAATAACATACCGCATGAGAAGAAAGGACTTAACCCTTTGCGGTGCAAGACAATTTGGATCATTTAAATTATACTGCCACCGGAATTCATGAACTAAATTAAACTAAAAGAAATTTTAAATTTTAAGGTTAAAAAAACTGGCCTTTTCTAATATCTTATAAACGTAAATTTTTGCTAAAAAATTTCCGGGATGAATTTTTGCAGCTGGATCTTAAATTTTGCGTCCTCGCAGCGAGGACGCCGCGCGTTAAGGGGTTATTAAACATGTGTGTGTTAGTAAAAAACGAATTTCTCTGAACAACTTGCGATGTGTTTATAAAAAGACTAAAGGAATACAATTTAAAATTACAATAAATCAAAATTAAACTTAAATAAAATATATGTGCTTTTACCTTCTGATTTAAGTTGGCTGCACTTAAATTCTCCGCCATAATAATAGCAGCAAGGATCCTCTCCTTCGCATTCCGATGTCTTTCGACATTTTATTATATAGTCCTGTGTGGAAATGTATTTCATTGTTTAATTGAAAATGAAATTGTTTCATTCAAATGAATATATATATTATATATATATATTATATATATTATATATATATACAAACAAATAAGAATGCGTTCATAAAAAGAAATATTCTGGAACACTGTGAGAAATTTCAGTGCGAGATTGAACTAAAACTTGATACAAGTGTAGCTAAAACGTTCTAAGTTGCACATTTGTACTACAGTAGTTGCAACCATAAGATGGTGATGCTTTCTATTACAGTTTGGTGCTTATTGTTGAATAAAAGCACCAAATGATGCTGAAAATGTTGAGCTTCTTATAATTGTAGCTACTGTAGCACTAAGATTTAGTTTATCCAAGAACAAAATCATGATAGCAAGTCTCACTATCTGATGATTTCATCTGCTGTAGTACCAAGTTTTGGTTTAATCGAGCACCAAATCATGTTACATTCCTGCTCAGAAGTTTATCAATATTTACAAACGGTTATTATTATTTTTTTTTTCGATGTAAAGACTTATCTTTAGACGAAATGCTTTTAAACACTGGATATGTAAAAACCAGGTCTACCTCATGTTTTTCAGGAAAGATTGGGTTGCGAGAATAATTTTGCAGCCGGGGACAGATTAAACAAAATCAAAAATGTTTACTGTCACCCTGTATTGTTAAGTGAAGCAAATGATCTGTAACTTTAGGATATATTATTATCTCACAAAAAACAATGCTATTGTAAAAGTCAACCCACTCAGCAGAAACTCTTACCTTTCTTACGCAGCCAAAAAAAAAAGATTTATATCAAATTTCGCCGCTGCTATTGATTCCCGTAAACTCAATGCCTTGCTTAATGAAGAGCTGTCAATAACTCTGCATGTACTTCCTAATAAACCCTAATGTCTTTCGATATTCCTTGTTATCTGTGTCTGTTTTTGGCTGCATTATAAAGTTATAACTTAAAGTATTTTTACGACTGGGTGCGTAAATAATATTTTGATCTTTACTAACTAAATTTTTGTTAATTTAAACTGTTACATAGGGGACGCACCCCACCGTAAAAATACTTTAAATTATAACTTTATTATGCAGCCAGAATGGTGCTTTCCTACTTTTTACTATGTCGACAAACACTACTCAGGAGGGAAAACTAATTTTTTTAACTCATACTTCACACAAAATACTGTCTTTGAACTTCTATTTTCAACTCTGTTTTTTATATAATATTACGTTTAGAGGTTCTCTGAATACAAAAGTGGAAATTTTATCAGTTGGATTGTATGTATGTCTGTTCTCAGCATAACTGACAAACACGTAATTGCAGGAAATTCAACTTTGTTATTTTCGTAAGTTCGTATTAGGTTCCCTCTTGGAAAAATTTGATTAAGATTATCAAGTTTGAGGGCAAATTAATTATACAGACTTGAATTCAAAAAAAAAAAAAAAAAAAAAAAGAAAAAAAAAAAAAAAGAGAAAAAGAAAAAGAAATAAATGTAGTTTCTACAATTGAAAGGGGAATTGAAGGGAGCGGTGGACCCCACGACACAGAAATATATGTGAAATAAAACTGTAATTAAACCTATTTTAGATTACTTTTTAAATAGATTGATCTTTATCATCTTACCTTATTTATCTCAAATCGATCTTTATAATATTGAAATGCAGGGTAAGAGAAAGTCGTATCGTGTCTGTGTCACACTAGATTATTTTTATAATGTAAAAGTTCATATTAGTTTCCTGTTTACCGTTCTGTATCATAAATCTATTTAATTATTATTACTATTATTTTCTTCGTTTGCTTGTTAAGTTTTCTTTAGTTTAGTATGTTATTAATTAAAGTATAAGAAATATCATCAACTATTAGAAATATTGTTTAATGACTCTGGCGTGCATCAGTAATATAAAAAAACCAAAATAAATTTAAGTAGAAAAACTAGATGATTCTGAATGAAAGAACATGGTGTGTCACTAACACGACTTTCTCTTAGCCTATATTTCAATTCTATAAAGACAGATTGCACATTAAGGTAAGACTAGTATCACCCAGTGGTCGAAACTCGACCATTTTTTTTGCAAAGCGAGGCAAAGCAAAGTTATTGACTTGTCCTAAACGGAATGCAATTGTAACACAGCTGCGGCAATTGTCTGCCGATATTCACTCTAACTGAATCAGCAGAGTTTTACTTAATGTAACAATTTCTCTCTGTAGATGTTAGCCTTTCCTGAAATGAGAGAAAATCGCAACGTGAAAACGCCCCTTGTTGTGTGATACAGCCCAGAAGCTAATAGGTACCATGTCAAACCAAGGCCCAACCAAGTATCAAATTCTGTTAAATTAATTCGATTGGTTCATAAAGTACAGTGTTTGAATTAAAAAAAAAAAAAAAAGATATTTTTCAAAAATGGTCGAATTGAGTTCGGGAAATTTCAAAACGTGTAACTTTATCGAAAACCGAAAATCTAAAACTATTCTGAATCGTATATTTTCTACTTATATATGCAGAGGACAGAATAATAAATCCATTTTAAAAAAAATAAAAATAAGTAGTCAATTTCACTTAATTAAAATGCAAGGAAATCTCAAAACGTGTAAATTCATCGAAAACCGGAAATCAAAAGTTTTTATGTATCCTCTACTTGCTTCTTCTACCCACAAAAGCTAGCAATAAAGACACTTTTTTAAAACTAAGTAGCCAATTTCAGTTAATTAAAACGTAAAGAAAGCTCAAAACATGTAAATTCAGCAAAAAACGGAAATCGGAATTTTTTCCGTATCGTCTACTTATACATGCAGCAGTTAGTAACAAATCCATTTTCCTTTTATTTAGTATATTAGTTGAATATTTATTGTTTAAATATCACCCTTTGAAATGAAATGTTTATGTTTACATTCGAAACTGGAAGTTTGCCATTTTTTTTCTGGAGTTTTGTGATTTTAAATTAAAATTTTATCAATTTTACAGAAAAAATAACTCGATTAACACAGAAAATCTTTTTCATGGCTCCATGGACAGACAGTGACGTCATCACTTCGCTTGCGTATGGTGATGCTACATTATACAAATTACTGTGTCTATGGTTTTATTTGAGCTTTATGAAATTGCCAGATTTAACAACTTTCTACTTTTAGGTATTTTTTAATGTAAAGCAATACGTGTATAAAAGGGAAAAATGGGGGAAAATGCATAAAAAATAAACGTATTTTTAAATACCTTCTTGACATCGTAAAAAATTAATATTTGTATTCGCACCTTCCGGCTAACTATACCTTTCGAATGATACCATTTTCAACCCTCTACTCCCATAATTAATATGTTAAAAAGGGACAACAAATTTTATGCTTGCCTATTAATATATAGATAATAAATTTCAATCACACAACTTTAAAAAATAATCTAAAATAATTTTAGGAATTGTTTTATTTGACATAGAATTCTGTGCGAAGATCCAATTTCAATTACATTGCGAACATTTATTGAAAAGAAAAATTTAAAATCTGTTATTAATTTGCTGTCAAGCTTGCCAATCTTGATCATTTTTTTTTCAAGTGGCAACCTAATACGAACTTCATAACACCATAATTGAATTTTCTGGAGTTATTTGCTTTAAGGTTTTCTGATAATAGATATAGGTACACACATGTTAGCAGCTCAAAAAATTTACTTTTGAATTCTGGACATCTCAGAACTTGCAATTAAAAATACAAAGTTGAAAATTGAACTTGAAAAAAAAAAAAAAAGAACTTTGTTTACAGTATGAGTATAAAAAATCAATTGTCCTTCCTGACCATCGCTCTTAGAGTCTGTGTTCGAAAATGTAGTGAACAAATTCCATAAAATACACTTAATAGAAAATAATTTTGAGTAGCCCTGTGCATTGTCTGTAAACTAAACTACATGCTCACCATATTGTGTACTTAAATATAGTGTTATGCAAAACACCTAACACAACTCGCAATTTCCAAGTATAGCCCAATATATCTATATATTCAGGGGAGCTCTGTAAATGAATGATAAATGATTTCCATGCCACAATCTACACAAAATATCCTTATAATGCATTTAAATTCTATTGATATCCCTGTACACGAGCCATTTGCTTGATCTCACGGAAAAGTTCAGTGTAGCAACACTAGATGATACAGATTTAAGATACCGAGTCTGAACATCTGGCTACGATTTGTACATGATGTGTGCTGAAACAGACACGCAGACAGACTAACCACTAAAAACATGATTTTCCGATTCAGGAGGCCTCTAAACGTATAACTATAAGAAAAACTCAACTTCGAAAACTTAACCTAAAAACAATACTTTCTCTACCATATATATGGTTAAGAGAAAGTAAAAAAAAAAAGACGATTTTTTTTCAGTAAAATTGAAACCAACATATGAGCACGATATATAAAAGGTAAGCCTATAATTCTTTATCTATTTTTCTTTCTTTTGAGAAGATAAACCTAAATTTACATTAGTTTTTCCACCAAAGGAATTAGTTTGAGCGAATTAGGGAAAAACGTAGGTTGATTAATATCTTTAGTTGTATGAGGAAAATAAAGTACTACGTTAAAGTTATTTAAAGATAAAAATTCAAATTTTAAAGGGAAGATAAATATAAATTTTATTATTTAAAAATATAATCTGGTGTGAAACTCACACGATTTTCTCTTACTCTTAAATTTAATGCTATAAATAAAGATTGGAGATTAAGCGGTAACATAACAACTACTGTAATGTAAACCGATGTTAAACAATTCAAATTAGGCTTCGGAACAGCTTTATTTCATAAATATTTCTGTGTGAGGGGGCTACTGTACCCCGCAAACTTCTTTTCCCTATTATACATAAATATATATAGAATTAAAGTCTGTTATTAAATTCAAAAGTTCATTTAAAACTATTTAGACAACTTTCATACGCAACATTCCTTGAAACTCATCAATCTCGATCAAACGTTTCTAGTAACAAACGTGTTAACTTCAAAATACAACAATTGGACAGCTTAAAATTATTTGTTTTTAGTTTACCGTAAGTGATAAAGACAAAGATAAATTGTTAAAACTTGACTTCGGTATTCAGGAAATCTCAAAACGTTTAAATATACAAAAACCAAGCAATGAATATTTATCCAAACTAGTTGGCATAGGTGGACACTGCTCAGTTCCCCATCATATGCATGTTCCCATAAATTTTTAGTGCAGAACATATTGTATTCACATTAAGAGAAACGAATTTGGCCTAACGTTTCACACAGTGTCAGCACAAAATACCCGCCTAATAGGCTACCCACCGTTCAGTTCAATATATTTATCTTATTCTAATCTATTAATTTATTCTATTGGTGTTAATTTCGTAGCTTAGTTTTCATGCTACCATTTCCAATGCAACAATTCCAAAATGCATATTTATATGGAATATCGCACCATTTTGCTATGTTGTTAAAATCTAAAATTTCGAATAACTAACGAAATTTTCCTATTGGAATATTTGTAGTCAATGATGTTCAAACAATTATCATAAATGTTATTTTGAAGTTGTCTGATGTATTTATGATCCTCAAAATGGACATTTATGCTCAATTTTGCCTTATTCTGCCATGTTAAACAAATCGTAAATTCAAATAACTTACGAAATGTTTAAATTAAAAAATTAATAGTCAAAGATGTCCATGCCTGACTAAGAATTATTCTTTCTTAAATGATATTTTAAAATTGTTCTGACATCTTTACGATGAAAATATCTCTCAAAGTGGACGTTTATGCGAAATTTTTGTCCTATTCCGCCATATTAAGAAAATCGTAAATTTCCAGTGACGAAATTTTTAAATCAGAAAATTCATAGTCAATGATGAATATAACAGCATCTTAAATAGTCTGATATTTTAACGAGGAATGTATCCCTCAAAAGGGACATTTGTGCGAAATTTTGCTGTATTCTGCCATGCTAAAAAATTCGTAAATTTCGAATAATTAGCGAAATTTTTAAAGTAGCATGTTTTTAGTTAACAACGTTCATCCTGGCATTAAAACTGACATTTAAAAGAAGTTCTTACATCTTTACGATAAAAATGTGTCTTTTCATGCACCTTTAAGTGAAATTTTGCTCTATTCTCCCATGTTAAGAAAATCGTAAATTTCGATTACTTTCTGAAGTTTTTTTAATTAGAATGTTGCGAATAAATAGGGTTCTTGCCATTGTTATAACTAATACTTTAAAACTTGCCCGACCTCTCTGCGATCAATTGTTCGTGAGATATCGTGTACACAGTCTAACATACTAACACACTAACGGACAAACACACTAACGGACTAACAAACTAACAGACAACCTACAGCCGGACACCATACTCATTTTGATATTTTTGGATTCCTCATACGTGTAAAAAAGACAAAAAACTGAGGTCGAAAAATTTTCACGATTACCTAAGTTCCCCACACCTGTAGTATGATGGGGGGAAAAAAAATATATATATATATAAAATATATTAACCATATGGCCATGAGGAATTAATTTCAATTCCTGAGCAGTTTTCATGGATATTGTAAAATATTATAGTAAATCATTTCCACTAACAATAAAAAGGAATGTTACGGCTTAAATATTTGCAGCCCCGTATGCGTTCTGTTCTGAACATTGTGTACGCACCACATGGTGCACATAAATATAATCCTATACATTAAAACCTCGTTAACTTGAATCTCAGTGGGAATAGAAAATGCGTTGATGTTATGAGTAGTTTATACTATCGTACTTCTTACTTCATGTAACTTATATTTCATATAATCTTCACACAATTAAACTAATCTTCATTTTGACATGGGTTCTGAAAACAGTTCAAGTTAAAGATAATTCACGTTAACGATGTTCGACTGTATTAATAACACATGACACAACCTGAAATACACTTCCATCAATTTTCAATTACTATTGAACTATAATCTGTTTCTTTTGTGTAGCCCTGTAAACAAACAGTGAATGATTTCCATACCATATTCAACTTGAAACATGTTTTTACACTTATAAAAAATATAGATTCTTTTCATTTGGTATAGTGCAGTTTATAGATATTAAATTCTACTTACCTGATATTTTCCCAATATACGTAATGTATTTGAATTTCCTTTGTGTCCCTGTACACGAACCATTTGCTTGATCTCAACGAAAAGTTTAGTGTAGCATTCCTATATGATACACAATTAGAATACCAAGTTTGAACTAGAAATAATTCTGATAACTATATAATCATTCCATCGACCTCTGATTTGGAATAAATTTTTAAGATATACATAGAATTAACAGTATTATTATTATTATTATTATTATTATTATTATTATTGTGTGTGTTTGCGTGTGTGTACACAATATTTATGAATGACGTGCAGAAACACATAAAAGAGTTTTGTATCAATATGCTCATTTCTTTTGAGTAAATTTCAACAATTTTTCATTGATTTTAACATAATAATATTAATATATGTTTTTAGACAGCTTAGAAGCATGGTTTCTATGAAAACAGGGAGACACGAAGTAAGTAATTAGTTTGCAGTGCTACACAAAATTAGTCCGATACGTTCTGTAATAATCAGATTACTGGAAATTCAGTACAACTATTTAATACTAACGTGAAAATAACTGTATAATTATTGAGACGTAGAAATTTTGTAGATCGTGTAATGGGACACGCGAAATAATTTCTGTACAGTACATTCCATAAATGCCTTTACATTTAAGTGTATTTCAACACCCTTACTTTGCGTTCAATATAAAATAATAAAAATAATAATAAAAATAACATAAGTTATTAAAATGCAGAAACAAATCTTTTGTTTGTGCACTTAATGAAGGCACAATATATGTAATAATATTAATTTAGCATGCTTTGTTCAGATGCTTTAAAACATATTTTCAATAAAAAGTTTTCTTCGTAGGTTTAATAATAGATTTTATTGATTAGTTACACGGCTACGCAGCAGAATTCAGTGTAATTGTATGTTGTGCATGGTGAATACAGAATATGTGCTTTAGGTACGTTATATTCATTTCAGGAATTACAAGTTTAAATAAATATATCGACATACGGTAATAACGGTTGGATGGGGGTGAGGAGAAGGAGTCAACAATTCCTCCCAGAAATGTATCTCATAATGAATCGAGTTTATTATAGATGCAATTTAAATAATGCATAATAAGTGATCTGCTTAGTTAATTAGAAGTTAAATTTTCTTCTCTGCAGATCCACCAGTGCACAAAATATAAAATATAAAGCTCTTACATGCACCTAAGAAAATTTTACGTCTCTATTTTTCTTTATTAAAAAAATAACTTATTACTTTAAAGGGCAGTTTAAAGGTGTATCTATAATTTTGTAATCGTTAACGTTAAGGAAAAAAGAAATAACTCCGTGATACAAATGAAGGCAAGGCATAATTAATTTTATACTTCATTTTTTGGTTCTGTGATTGTTACATTCAATCAAATTAAAACCTCATCCATTTTTCACACACACACAAAATTTCAGCAAATTAGAAAATTTAATGAGATTCTAAAGAAAAATTATGGTTGTTATTAACAATTATTTATATTTTTTATATATATTTGAAAACATATGAAACTTTGCTTTGAATTTTTAATTAAAAATAAAATAAAATAAATAAATAAATAAAATAAAATAAAGGTTGGATTTTAATTTTGAGGAGTAAATAAAAACTCACCGCACAGTAGCACTTTTGGTTTTTACAGTAAAATTTCATTTTTTTTTTTTTTTTCATCTTTCTGATACAAATAGTTGTTATGTGTTTGTAACAAGGTTTGAAACAGAGAGTTTACAAATAAAAACTTTATTTAATTTTAATCACCTTGCATTTTCAGTAATACTGCACAAGAAACGTTTGACATCTTTAACATTAAAATAGAAAGCATGGTTCTAACTATATACAATAAGCAGTAAAAATTATCAAATTTAAAAGCAGATTTACCTCATTATAGTAAGCATATGTGGAACTCGCAAGAATTACTAGAGCAACGAAATAGTATCCCATGCTTTCAATAAAACTTTAACCATGTATGCAACGAATGTCGCTTTTTATAATTCAGGTGAATGTATAATTCAGTAATGCTGAATTCAGGTGTTTATATGTTATATAAAATAGGTGACCTTCAAACAACACTGATTATTGAATCATTTTTTATGTTTTTTAGTAAATAACAGGAGAAGCAAGAGAGCATCTGATAACTGTCAAAAGTCAAACCGTTTATCCATCATATTACCTTTTGTTGAAAGACATGCTTAAAAGAAAAAAAAATATCTAACGAAATCTGAGAAAATGATATGAATAAACAGATGTTCATTTTTAGAACCTATTCAAGATGAGCATTGAGATGCTAATCATATAAATTTGTATCAAGCTATATTCTCGACAAGACAAGTTTTTTTTTTCCTTTATATTATTATATAAAGAGGAATTCCACCTCCGCACCTATACACTAACAAGACGTGGATGACCTGCCATCACAGAATATTATAAATATTAAGTGAATTTATATTTTGGAAAGAAGATTGAGAAAAAGTATTTTTTCTTAAACAATACTTGTCAGCGAAAACCTATTAAAACAAAATAGTGAATTTAAAATTAAAAGAAGAGCAGTGCCGGGGAAGGGGGGATAAAGATGTTGCTAGGCGGTTCGTCCCCCCTCTCCACTCCTCTGCTCACGGCCCTGAAATAAATGAAATTGATCAAGTCTCCCAAGCACATTCAGAAACCAAGTATTGGGATGTCCAATAACCGGCCTGGTGGTTCGGTCGGTAAGGCACCGATTTCTGAATCCTCAAGTTCTGCTTTTGAATCCCGGTGCGGTCATGAATGTTTGTGATGTCCTATGTCTACAAAATATTGTGCACTTATTTCTGTCAACTTCTGTTATATGGATCAATGGAGACAAAAGTCATCGTAACTATAAATCTCAAAGCTGTCAAATTAATAAAATGACATCCAATACAACTGCATCAGCAGTTTCAGGAAGTCTTCGTTCATCGACCTACAATTTAACAAAAAAAAAAAAAAATTGAGGAGAGTCGACATCATTTCAAACTCTTCTTCTAAATCAAATTTTTGTCCAACAAAGAAAACACTTACAACTCTGAACAAAACACGCTTTTGATATCAAGGGCAACATGCACAAAAACTTTCGAGAATAAATCTTTCTCTTTTCTGCAATCTACGAAGAATGTACATTCAAGCGAATGCAATATTCCTTCTCTTTCGCCCAATCCTCTGCCAATATAGAACTGTGAAATTCACATGACCTCTATTTTCCATACTTTTTTATTTTCTCTTACACTTATATATGGTAGAGGCAACATTGTTTTGGGGCCAAATATTTAAAATTGAGTTTTGTTTTATTTACGTGTTTTGAGGTCCTTTGAATCCAAGAATCATGTTTTTATTTTTTGGTCTGTGTGTGTTTCTGTCTATCTCTGTGTGTGTACCATATTATTAGCATATCTCAAAAACAAATAGTAATAGAAATTCCAAACTCAATGTTATAAATCTGTATCTTATAGTGATGCAATACTAAACTTTTCTTTGAGATCAAGCAAATGTTCGGGTACAGAGGCATACAAGAGAATTCAAAGGCATTATGCCTAAGGGGGAAATTTCTGGTAAGTACAATGTAAGATCTGCTGGCTTCTCTAGAGAAAATGGGATGAATATAGTTATTTATACGTATAAAAGCATATTTAGTGTAGATTTAAGTATGGAAATCACTCATCATTCGTTTACAGGTCTACCCAAAGTATTTGAATATATTGGAGATAAACTTGGAAATTGCTGGAAGTGTATTTAATTTTTTATCAGATGTTTTTCATATAAAACAAAATTTAAGTACAAAATGTGACATGTATAGCGTTTATACAATATACAGGGCAAAACAAAATTAAGCTACATGTTCTTTTCTACAGAATGTAATTCATTGAATTGCCTCGTTACATTTTACTATTTCGACGAACACTACCCAGGAGGGAAAATTAATTTTTCATACCCAGACTCAATACACAAAATATTTATATTATATACCGCACAAAATATTTGTTTTTGTTCTATTTCCAGCTCCTTTTTTTAATATATACATACACTAAGCGTCCAAAAAAAAAAAAAAAAAAAAAAAAAAATGCCGCACTTGGATATCTACCTTCTACATACGCCAATTTTATCGTTTAAAAAGCAAATTTTTAAACTGATTTCAATATGTTATCATCCACATACACTTTAGCATTGCGTCCTGTGCTAAAAACAAAATGTAATTGTCAGAAAAACTGTAATTTTAGAAATTATTTCAAAAATGGTAAGAATAACGCAGTTAACGATGCCACAAAAAGTATTAATTTTTGAATGAAAATAAAAAAAAAAAAACATTTTAATTCGTGAGATGGAAAAATAATTAAATGTTAACGAAATATTCTTAAAATGGTTTTTAGTAAAATATAACATTTTTTGGCCATTTAAACTGGGAATTTGGATTTAGGCGGCCACGTTGCTCATCCAAGCAAGATAACAGCAAGTTAAAAATAAATGTTTAAAAAATTGATTTGCATCATGTTCAAAATTTAATAAAGATTAAAAATGTGTATAATAGCAAAATTGTTTCTTCAAAAATAATCCAGAAGCAATTAAACAAGACAGTTAAAAAACAGAAAATCTGCAAAAAAGCAATTATTAAGAACAAATATTAAAAAAAGCAAGACATCAGGTTGACCAAAGATTAAAATAAAATAGCAGTTAATTTTCGGGCTGAACTCTGATGAGCCAAGTTTAATTTATTTTGAGCTGATGAAAAAAACTACTAGGTCGAAAAAATGGGACTGACTTAATGAAAACTGCTCTCTTAAAACAGTGGTACATTCTCCGTACATTATGGTACGGAGGTGTATACTTTTTCAAAGAATCAGACGAATTTTCATGCTCAAGGGATCAATGAACTCAAAATAAAATACTGTGATTATAAAAGTGGCACCTGACGGACTATTTTGGAGGTATTTCAGGGTTTTCTTCAAACAGCATTTAAAGATGATAATACACCTTGCTGTACGGCGTCTGTGTACATTAATTTGAACCAAATTGTTAAAGTTACCTACCCATTCACGTAAGAATCTATATCTCTGTAAGAAATAATAGTTTTTTTTCACTCTAAGTTAAATCCCTCAAAGAATATCGTAGAATTTCTTCTTTATTAGACTTAGACACAGTCCTAATCTCAATTCGCTCGAAAATGTTTAGTCATAAAAAGACGCGGGGAGAGAGAGGAGCATTCAAAATTTGCAGCCTACAACTTTGCAAACACTACAAAAAATATTTATAATATTTAGCACAGTGAAATTTTTGAGACTTATATAAAACACAGTGTAATTCTATGCCACTGTGTATTAAAGCAGTAATTCGATATAAAGGTGGAATTAACCCAATGCAGAATACATATTTTTATTAAAAAATTGCTTAGATCTAACAAATAAATAGTTTTATTTTATATATTAAAGTATAACTTGTTTATTTTATATAATAAATTATAACAGAATACGAATTTTATGGTTATTGCATTATGTTTAAAAAGAAAGTTTTATGTAGATTTTTATATAGTACTTCGTAGAGTGTAATAAAATGAATTATTAAATCGAAAATGTACATATGTATCATTTCAGTCCTTTGGTATTATGCAACCATGACAGTTTTATTTGTTTCAACCATTAATTTTAAAGTTATTACAATTAAAAAAGCTATAAGTCCTTTTTTCTGCAGTTGGGCTTTTTTTTTTTTTTTTTTTTTGTCACTAAGTGTATAAACCACAGCAGGAAATTAGAACAATGTATTAGATTCGTGATCATTCTGAAACTTCGGTTTTCGACGGATTTATGCATTCTGAGATGTCCTAAATACGACTTGACTATTTTTAGAAAAAGTTTGTCCGTGTGTCTTTGTCAGTAATTTTGTGGAAGCTGTATCACAGGAACCAATGAATGAAATTTAACCAAATTTTGTATTTAATTGGAGTTTGACCTAAACTGATGTTAATTACATTACATTTGGGAATGAATGTTCAACAGTTGGCACTATCATCCCTTTTTTAAATTGCTTTTTATATGGCGTGTTGAAGGACAAAATTTCGTTTAAATGTACATAAATCGAGTTATTTCTAACGAATGATTGTAAGATTAATATAAATTAATAATAGTAATAGTAATGCTGGAAAAAATTGTGTGCATGTAAGAGCATCGCTCCCTATCTGCGAGGGGGTCAATACCCCAAAGGGTTGTAAATTTTCATTATGGGTATCTTTTAAAAGAACTGCTCTCTAGGATTATAAAAACGAACGGTTGATCCGTGATAATTCAAAACAGATCAATTACATTTTAGTTTTCATCTTAACGAAAGAAAAAAAAAAATCGTATATCTTTTGATTTCAACACAAAATTTACTTCTTCTTCTTCTTCTTCTTTTTTTTTTTTTTTTTTTTTTTTAAGCATTTAGTGTTATACTTCTTTGAGATAAAAATTGCATGCATTCATTATGGAAAGAAATTTATTAAATAATAATTTAATAAATAATTGCACTGAGTGAATTTGCATAAGGTTACACAGAAAAGAGTGTTGCGGTGGTTACAATATACTAGTTTAAATTATCATATTGAAAGACAACATCAAATTTATGAGGAATATAAGTAGAAATAATAACTACAATTTTTTTTTTTTTTTTTTTTTTTTTTTTTTTATTAGGATTTTTTAGTCAAAATTACACAGGTCACCATGTAAAATTTTGGTTTTATAATTTTGGCTGATCTTTGTGTTTTTCGGTGTGCTGAAACCGAAAATGAAGTCAGTTTTTCTCTATCACGTATAGATTTTTGTCAATATAGGGTGCCTGCCTATATAATTTCTTCCATTACTCTTCCACCAATATAATTATATTAAGTTTTATAGTATGTTTCCATGATTAATTAATAATAGATGCCTATTGTTGTAATTGTGAAGCACTAGTGCGGCTTAAAACCTACCAACCAACCAACCAACCGATTGTTATGATAGTATATGTAAGAAATCGTGTCGGTAAACACCCTGTATTAACAAAAATCTATACGTGATAGAGAAAAATGGGCTGCATTTTCGGTTTCAGCATATCAAAAAACATAAAAATCAGTTGAAATCATCAAATCAAATTATGTCAACTTCATTTTTGTCGGTCTGTGTTATTAATCAAATAGAAAATATTCGCTTCAGATTTAAATTTTATCTTTCATTTTATTTCCACTAAAACTCTAATAAACAATCTAAAATGATGATAATCCTGCTAAATAAAACACCGATTTGACTCGTAACTCAAGTTTTAAAATTGAAGGTACATCGAAATTAAGTGAAATTGCAGCCAAACTTGTTCGCTTACTATCTTAAAGTAATCTGAAGCTCCATTGTAACTTTTTCTATATACATAAGAAATAATCTAGTGTGTCACTCACACGACTTTCTCTTTCACTGAAATTAAATACTAAAAGTACAAACTGGATATTAAGAAAACGATTACTGTTATATAGTCCTACGTAAAAAACAACTCAAATTAGGCTTCGGAACAGCTCTATTTCACAAATAATTCTCAGTGAGGGCGCTACCGCCTTCCTCAACCCCTCTTTTCACTATTGTATCCCTATTTATATAGAATTCAAATCTGTTATTAAGCTCAAAATTTTATTTTAAATTATTCAGACAACTTTCACACGCATCATTCCTTGAAACTTATCAATCTTGAACAAATTTTCTAAAAAACATTTAAACTATCGTTATCATGATGTTAAAGAAATATCAATATTTATCGATATATTAATATTTAATACAGCTCTATCAACAATGAAATCACCATAATGTATGACAAGAGGTCTCAATATTAACGCGTACATAGAAACATGAGTGCAAATGTCTTAGTTAGTTGTTCGAAGGAGCCACGTCATATTAAAATACAGCATCCTTTTAAAAAACAACATTTTTTTTTTTTTTGTCATTTGTACAACCAAATTACTACTTTAAATATAACTTCATGGTCATTAATTTGTTTAAAAGTATCCGAATTTACATAATTTTTCATTTTTGTATTTAGTTGTTTGAACATTTGAAATATTTACACTTTGATGTCCATGCTCTGGTGTATAGTATGGTGCTTTTCACTTTTGTTTACTTCTCTAATTTCATTTGAATCTTATATTCATGTATTTGTAAAGGTAGGTTTATTATTTTTATAGATGCAATAGTTTCTGATATAGCAGTCTGAAAATACGGATATAAATCAATAGCAAAATGTTCGAGATAATTTCTATTTCAAATGGAAATGAGAATAATATTAACAGACAAAGTTCTCCAAAGAAATCATAATGATAAAAAAATTTACAAAACTTATAAAAACTAACATATTATTATTGAAAACAATTACACACATCTCCTACTATGAGATAAACAGAGAAAAGCGTGAGCATGCAATTACATAAGAAAATCAAACCGAATCTTTTCAATTGGGCTCGTACATATGAAGGAAAATATCGAAAGATTAATTGATTAATTGTAAGAATTGATAGACTTCAGTTTTACACCTATATTTAAATTATCTCTTACTGCATTTCTGTACTTATGTAAGCCATCAGTGTAGTTATTTATAGGTATTTTATATCGATACTTTAACAATTAAATATTTCTAGATTTATCAATTTGGCTGACGAATAGCTGTTTAAGGGCATTTTCCATTCTCAAAACGAAGAAATGTGTTAAAATCGTAGTCAAATATTACATACTTAAAAGCAGGTCTTAGTTTTAATTATTTCTTGCTAAAATTATTTCTTCCAGAAATCAAAACTATAAATTAATTAATTTCTAATGAACTATATCTTTTAAATTCGACGCAAATTCATAATTATTTAGAACCAAATTTTCTTTCATTTAAAAATGTTTTTAATGGAAATTCCATCACATCGACATTATAGTATAGAGGTAAAAAGCGTAAGTGTGCGCTGATAAGAAAGTAAGGAAGATATTACGTAATATTATTAGATATATTTAAATATTTCTAAAAAAGAAATAATAATAATAATAGTAATACAGTTCCCGCCGCTTATTAAAATCACATTCGTTCTGAGCCAAAGTGATTTTATTAAGCGGCTGATTTTTATATCCGGCGAACGTTCGTGCACTTAAGGTAAAGTTATTACTTCTCTGAATTTCGAAAGAAACTTCAAAAGGTAACGAATAATATAATTAGTAAACAATATTAATTAATTATTGGTAGATAACTAACTAATTGTTTCTTCGATATAAGTAAATTAAACGCATTGTAAGTTCCCGTGCATTTTCGTTAGAGGAAAATCATCATTACTTTGTAGAGTTTGCGCTCCTGCAAACTCCATCTTAACTTACTTAATTAGATTACTAAGAGAACACAAGACTTTAAATAACATTAACTAAAGTTTATTTGAGCAGATTAATGGGAGGGCGGCCTGGTAAATTTATATAGCTCAGTCAGCGTTTTACGTAATCAAAATATATGAATCAACAATCTAAGTAGATAATCTTAAATATCTCACCACAGCAGATAGTCGAAGGTGTAGAGACGGTCACACTCGTACTCCAATATTACGGCTTCACAATGGGACAGAGGATTCCCTTCTATCCCATCTTGAACTTCCGAAAACTAATAGACACTCACCAACACTCAACGCTACTTAACTTCACGTCACTAAATCTCCACTACTCAACTTCCGATATTCACCAAAATAAGAATCATTACCATTCGCTACACGATCCTCCAACATCCACTATCGATCCTCCAACATCCACACATCTACTAAAACCATCTCTATTTTTATACTTCTTTCTACACCCTCCTTTCACTACATTTCAATCCGTACTTTTAAAAATCACTTCTAATTTAACTAATATTCAAAATCTAAGTCTTTTAATGCAGCACCCTGCCGACGCAAAACTACTCCGACCTCAACCGTCACCGAGCCACTGGCGACGGAGTGATTTTAACCGTCCCCACTTCCTATCTTGCTGGATCCAGCTTAATTGAAACAACTGTGGTGACGTTCTAACGTCTCAACCTCACAACTTTACCAAAAGTTCACGCTGTTCTCAAAAATGTAAAATCTTTCCGTTTAAACCTTATGAATTATAGTAATTTCAAAATAAGAACTGGAATTTGCCTTCTAATAATTAGAAAAAAAAATCATTTCAAATCAAATTTATATTTTATTACTGCGCTTTGAAAAATACGTTCCTTGAAATTGTTACGGGGATAAGTTGCGGGGCGTGCTTAATTTGTAACTGTGCTGCAAGTATAAAATCTTGAACAATGAGCGATAACGGAGGGCTTGTTGTGCTTTAATTTCTTTTCTATTAAAAAAAAAAATCACAATGTAAATATATATATATATATATATATATTTTTTACTGTGCATAAATGATATTTTTTACTGCTGAGAAGATATTTTTTAGGTTAATAACCGGCGATGCTGATTTTATTAAGCGGCGGCTTTAAAAGTATTTTGTATTGATTTGATTCCGTTCTTGGCGATTTGATCATATTAAGCGGCTGATTTTATTAACCAGTGATTTTATTAAGCGGCGGTTACTGTATATAGTTCATAACCTTAATTCATTTTTACTCACTTCTCTGTTTCCAGCAACTACTATTTCTTCATAGTAAAACAGCATGAAAAAGAGATGCAAAGCAAAATCTGGTTTTTCTTATTTTTTAAAGCAAATTTAGTGTAGTGTAACCACGTTTCCTACGCCTAGCAGTGAGGACGAGTCGAAAATCATGGAGGGTTTCCCAGTTGACCAAAACGTTTGAATTTAGTAAGCATCCAGCCATTCGGTATTCCCTTATCGCTTATTTTCTCTTAACGAAAAGCTTGTCTCCCCTATTTTACTAGTGGACTCGTTGAATCCGCACTTGCGCAGAGGCTTCCATGGTCGCAAGAAATGTAGTTAAAGAGTACCTCACAAAACGTTAGAACAACAATCAAAGAAAAAATATTGATTCAATACGCACTGAACTCAGATGTTTATATATTATGTAAAATATGTGACCTTTAATCGATACTGGCTAATGAAAGATTTTTTATGTTTTTTATTAAATGGTAAGAGATGTAAAAGATCAACTGATAACTGTAAAAAGTCGAACGATTTATCCTTCATGGTGCCTTTTGTTGAAAGATATGCTTTAAAAAAAAGTGCACCTAAAGAAATATGAGAAATACTATGAATAAGCAGGTGTTCATTTTATGAACTTATTCAAGATAAGCATTGAAATGCTAATCACATAAATTTGCGTCAGTTTATATTTCCGACAAGTTTTCTTTTCTATACCATTACGTAAAAAGGAAACTTTTTTGTTTGTATGTGGAGGGTAATCTCTGGAAGTACTGAACTGATTTATTTATTTATTTTTTTTTTTTTTTTGTTTCGCTGATTAAAGTCTAGACTTTCCCTGGGTGCTATAAGCTATATTTAATTTTTATAAATTAAGTTTTTTTACATCGAAATTTCAGTATTTTAATTAAAATTTCCGTAAAAGCTACGAAATAATGAAATATTAAAAGATTTAGCTGCTGCTAATATAAAACAAAGATGTACATGGTTATTTTCTTTTTAAAATGTTTTGACATGAATATATATATATTCACACATAAATTAAATTTGAATTGATATAAAGCTTTTTGAAAAGTTCAAATTGCGCGATAAAATTAACGTCTTTATAGCTTTAAAAGCATTTATTTTTCTCATGATAGTATTTATTTAACTCTAAGCATTAATGTTTAAGCTTTATCAAAAATTATATTTGTTAGTTAGTATTTAATATTGAAAAAGCATTTAATGCTTCAGTTGAGTATATATATATATATATATATATATATGTATATATATATTAATCTAATTTTTTTCCGTTTACATCTGTATATTAATAGGCAATCATGAGATTTTTGCACACTTTTAACGTATTGATTATGGGAGTAGAAGGTTGAATGAAGAATCATTCGAAAGTTGGATCAGCCAGATTTGCAGAATACAAAAATTATTATTATTATTATTATTATTTATTTATTTTTTTTTTTAACAGTGTCAAAAAGATATTTATTTATTTATTTATTTATTTATTTATTTTTTATGTACTTTAATTGTATACCCGTAATCTTTTGCATTTAAACCCCATTTCATTTCAATCGTCTGCGTTTCTATACCAACGGCTCGAAATTTTATACTGTTAAACATAACCGCAAATCGAAAAAGGATTTGATTTATGAAAGTTATATATATATATATATATATATATATATATATATATATATATATATATATATATATATATGGGAGACTGGGGCACAGTGGACCACTACATTACGAATAAAAAAATAAATTGTGTGCATTCACAAAGTGGATGGGGCACAATGGTCCACAACCCGGGGTACAGTGGACCAATCTCTGTTGTTCATGTTTAATTAATATAAATTACTCATTTTTTTCCTCAAATTAGTTTCTTATGATATTCTAGTCTAAATAACATAATTCGAACATTTTCATGAAATAAAATTACCAAAATTTAAAGATAATCAAAATAAGTAATAAATCAAATTAGAGAAAGAATTCTATATCAGATTTCATTTGTCTTTTACGTGCCATCACTAAAAACAATAATATATATTTTTAATTTGTTTATTAATGTTATATAGTTATAAAAATTATGAAATATGTAAATAAACATTATGTTACTATACAAACATTTTTATTAATTATTTTGAGATATTAATACTTTACATTATATTTGTGAGATAGGTTTAACTAAAATTATTCTACTTTTATCTTTTACATATTATTCCTAAAAACAACAACAATAAATTTATATAACTATTTACTATATCACATAATCATTTTATTTATTTTTTTAATATTAAACAATTCAAATAGATATTAAATTTAGATATTCATAACTATTATACTACTATTCAACTGTTTTCCCTTTTCAGAAATTTATTTTATTATAACATTAAGATTATTACTTTTTTATTAATTATTTTCAGTCACATTATATTTGTATATGTAAATATAACTAAAATAAATAAGGTATAAAATATAATTTGGAGTTTTAGGCACATTGGAAGGTGGTCCACTGTGCCCCATGTTCAAACAAAACAAATAATAATATTAAAATTCTATATAGACTATAAATATACAAATAATTTTTATAAATTTAAAAACAACAATATCTTACCTTTTCTTAACAACTGTCTAATACTTGTACTCAATAGTTCAGTCCTGATAAAATAAAAATACATCTTCAAACTTGAAAAATTGTTTGAGCAGCTCAAAATATAAAATCTTTTTGTAAAAAAATAGAACCGAATCCTAAAAGCAACTACTATTCAAACAACTAAAAAAAAAAAAAAAAATAGTATGAAATGAAACTGTAAATTATACCTAAAATTATAAAACAATTTCCTTCGCCAAACAACCTATAACACTACAATTAATCATAACTTTTGAAGTCGGCGCAAAATTAAATAAAATTTAATTAGTTGTTAAAGGTTTGTTTTTAGATCGGTAGCAACAAACGCTGTTCTATAACGATCAATTATCATGTTTCCTTTATTATTTTATCACTATATACAATGGAACAGTGTACACATAGAACAGTGAACATTCTTCACAATGCGGTATTTATGTTCCTACGAAGTTAGAGTTTCCTTTGCAAATTTGGTATAACTTTGATAACTATCATCCTTGGTGGATTTTGGATTTGGCGATCAAAACGTAATGCAAAAATATACACGCAAGATGTATATTTTCAAAACATATATTGTACGAAGTATTGTTTCATACTCTTGATTACTCTCTTAATATACCTTATAAAATTAATCATGATATCCCAAAGAAATTAAATATGTTTGCCAGATAATTTTGCGATTTTTCTTTCACCAAGGAAGTCAGATACCAACATCTTCGCCAGCTTTTGCTGCTTACGAAATCTTATTTGTTTTCTTGAATCAAAGTAGTTTTCGGCTGCGTTTTGCAGGTGACAATGTGAGATGTGTATTTTGAATAGGTTTTGACTTTTGTATTGAATAAAGGTATCAATTTCTTTTTAATTTTGCGCCGACTTCAAAAGTTATGATTAATTTTAGTTTTATAGGTTGTTTGGCGAAGGAAATTCTTTTATATTTTTAGGCGAAATTTACAGTTTCATTTCATGCCTTTTTTTTTTTTTTTTTAGTTGTTTCAACAGTAGTTGCTTTTGGGAGTCGGTTCTATTTTTCTTACAAAATGATTTTATTTTTCTCTTTTCAGTGAAAACTTATTCATATCTCAGAACATCAGAAGAAGATCGACGGCGGTTTCACAAATCACAACTTCCAAGAAAAGTGACATAACTCAAAAAATGGTTTATGTCACTAAAAAATACATTAAATGCACCCAATGCGGACAAAAATGTTACATCTCTATCTAGAAAGGTATCCACTAGAGAGACAGTTGTGTCAGTTTTATTCTCGTCAAGTTATTTTTTAGTTGATTTTTCTCAAATGCTGCATTAATAAATTGTGTCCCTTTTCTTGCCTTTATCGGATATGCGATAAAAACTATCTATTGAATGAACATACGTTACATTAAAAAGTCTTTAGAGATGTAAAGAACGGATACGCTGTATTCGTAACCAAAAGTTCTGTTAGGCATATATATTGAATTTTACAGTGAATACGTGTCAGCCGCTGCGCTGGAAATTGCGCAGTGTAAAGTTCAAACAAAGAGCAAAATATGCATTGCAGCTGACGGACAGAAGTTTCAACATCGATACTTACGTACTGCTTTTACCAGTGTAGCTACATGCGTTCGGCAGTCAGAGTGAGAACTGATTTTTGTGAGTATCCTGCAATTTGTTTATATATTAATGAAATCACAATGAAACCTATTTCAGGACAAGACCATTACGACAACAAAAAAAGTATTGAAATCATCTCTTACGAAGTTATAAGCTAACAAATTTCAGCAACAACAACAATGAGAAACATGGTTTGTATTGAGAACCTCTTCCTTTATGAAGTTGGTTTAAAAGGTCTATGCATTAATCGATGTGACCGCTTACAATAACCATACTTTGAATTTTACATAGCATGAATGTCACCCGCTTCGCTACAACATATGCAATGTCGTTCAAGTGTGCACAAAATAGGAAATTGTGAACAAACAATTGCACGTTTAAGCGTTCTGTTTTTCGAAATAATGTCTAAACTACCTTTTCGCACTAAATCGATGATGCTCTGAAATCTTATAATTCAATTTCCCCCTCTGTCTTGAACAGTTTCAGAGATAGGAACGGAAACTCCACTGTTTTCCACTAGGTGACGCTGCAGGTGGTTGAATCGCGTAGCACATGTCCACTTTAATATACCTACATACCACTTTTATGAATATAGCTGCAACTGTTCAGCATATTAAGAAGTCGGGACTGACTTTTTTTGGCACCCTGTATTTTCTTTTGATCGTTAAGATATTACAGTGGGACCTATTTCATACCAAGACCTTTACAATAAAACAAAAATTATCAAAATTGGATCATCAGTTGAGAAGGTATGAGCTAACAAACAAACAAACAAAAAATACGCTTTGAATTGAGAACCCCCTCCTCTTTTGAAGTCGGTTAATGAGAGCATCTCTTACGGAGTTATAAGCTTACAAACACCAACAACAACGCATAGCTCGAATTACGAACACCCTCCTTTCTGAAGTTGGTTGAAAACGACTTTGCGCTAATCTATGTAACCGCTTACAGTAACATCACTTTGAACCACAGAGTATACATGTCATCCGCTACCCTGCAAAGTGTGCAACGTAGTTCAAGAGTGCACAGTGTAGGAAATTGCGAACAAACAACTGCACGTTTTAAGCGTTCTATTTTTAGCAATAATGTCTAAAATCTGCCTTTTCGTAGTAAATCAATGATGCTCTATAACTTCGTAATTAACTATTCTCCCAACTTGAACCGTTTTTGAGATAGGAACGCTAATTCCGCTGTTTTTCGCCAGATGGCGCTTTATTTTCTTTAGATTATAAAGATATTACAATGGGACCTACTTCAGACCAAGATCTTTTCAACAACAAAAAATCTGATGTGGGCACCACATGACTTCCTTATACACTTTTAGAAATATACATAATGTTAAAAAACATTGACATTGGACCCGAAACAGTTGGCTAAAAATATTTTTAAAAAATGAATTATCACCGTGTTCTGAGCTTTTCTGAAAGTTAGCTAAAAACCGATTAAAAGATTTGTACTGGTAACGCTGACGAAGGCAGCAGGGACCCGAAAAAATTGGCTAAAAGTATTAAAAAAAGGAATTTTACCATGTTCTGAACTATTCTGAAAGTTTCAAATGTCTACCTAGTCGGGAAGTTAGTTAAATAATTTCTTTGTTGGACCATATAAATGCTGCCGAAGGCAGCAGGGACCTGATACAGTTGGCTAAAAGTATTAAAAAGATGCATATTCACCGTGTTCTGAACTATTCTGAATGTTTCAAATGTCTAGCTAGTCGGGAAGTTAGTTAAATAAATTTTCTGTTGAACCATGTAAACGCTGCCGAAGGCAGTAGTGACCCGAAACAATTGGCCAAAAATATTTTAAAAATGCATTGTCACCGTATTTTGAGCTTTACCGGAAGTTTTAAATGTCTAGCTAGTCGGGAAGTTAGTTACAAATCGATTCCAAGATTTGAACTGGTAACGCTGCCGAAGGCAGCACGGACCCTATACAGTTGGCTAAAAGTATTTAAAAAATGCATTTTCACCGTGTTCTGAACTATTCTGAAAGTTTCAAATGTCTACCTAGTCGGGAAGTTAGTTAAATAATTTTTCTGTTGGACCATATAAACGCTGCCGAAGGCAGCAGGGACCTGAAACAGTTGGCTAAAAATGTTTAAAAAATGCATTGTCAACGTGTTCTGAGCTTTTCTGAAAGTTTCAAATGTCTAGCTAATCGGAAAGTCAGTTAAATTGCAGGATTTGTCTAAACCGTTTTTGAGTTAATACCGTTTTTTGATACATTATGGCCAAATTTTTGTCATTATGAACCTAATTTTCCTAAATATCTCCAAAACGGAAAATCATAGAAAGTCCAAAAAGGGAGGTGCACAACTAGATGTTATAGCAAACCTATGTACCAATTCGCGACTTTCTACGTCCAACCGTTTTTGAGTTATGCGACATACCCACACACAGACACACACACACACATACAGACGTCACGAAAAATCGTGTAAAATCCCTTATATCTCTAAAACGAGAGCTCGTGTTAAGATGACACTTGTAGGTGTGCAACTAGACATCATGAAAGTCACACATATAAATTAGCAACATTCAGCGATCATTCGTTTTCGAGCAATGTGAAATACAAAATCCATTTCGCAAATCGGGATTCCTATACTTCCTTATAATTTGTATAAGGAAGTAAAAAAGTATCAAGTAACCGTATTTTGAACTGTATAGCGTATGTCTCACCAGCTACGCTACAACGTGTGCAATGTAGCTCAAATGTGCATGTGTAAGAAATTGCGAACAAACAAATGCACGTTTTTATCATTGTATTTTTAGCATAAATGTCTGAACTACCTTTTTGTACTAAATCGAACTTGCTCCGCAATTTTAAAATTCACTTTTTCCCCCGTCTTGAACCGCTTCCAAGATAGGAAATTTAGCATGAACGTCTAAACTATCTTTTTGTACTAAATCGGTGATATTCCTCAACTTTGTAATTCACTTTTTTCTTTAGAACCATTTTCGAGATAGGAACACTAACGCCGCTATTTTCCATCAGGTGCCTTGCAAGCGGTTTAACCTTTTACTGCATGCCCCTTTTGCTATACTTACATACCATTTTTATCACTATAGCTGCAGCCGTTTAGCAGTTAAATGAGTTGAGACTTATTTTTTGGGCATCCTGTATTTTCTTTAGATCGTAAAGATATTGCAATGGGACCTATTTCAGACCAAGACCTTTTCAACAAAACAAAAAGTATCAAAATCGCAGCATCCGTTTAGAAGTTATGAGCTAACAGATAAATTAAAAAAAAAAAAACAAAAAAAAAACATACGGTTTGAATTGAGAATCTTCCTCCTTTCTTGAAGTCGGTTAATAAAAATAGTATAAAAGGGCTATCTTAGCTTTTACCATGTGTTTTTTTGGATGTGTACAAGTAGTACCTTACTTCCACCTATGAGTCTCAATATAAACTATAAGAGTTAAATATTAATAGTTTTAAATAGGGGTGGTCCACTGCGCCCCAGTCTCTCCTACATATATTTAATTCATTTATGATCTAATTTTTTTTTCTTACTTTTCTTCTTCTTCTTCTTCTTATATATATATATATATATATATATATGATTTACGTTAGCTCCAGTTTAAAGAGATATTATTTAGCTAAAACATAATACATTTCAATTAATTTAAATTGACTATTTAATTTTAAAAAACTGGATTTATCGGAAATTTTTTCGAATTCTTGTTTTTCATGGATTTGTACGTTTTGAGATTTCCTGAATATGATTCGACCCTTTTTAGAAAATGCCTGTAGATTTTTTAAGTTCTTTGTGTGTAAGTGATTTGCCACCTCACATGTTAGCAGTTAAAGTAAATTCCATTGTTTTACTTCTCATAAATCTCAATACTTCAGAATCCTTAATTAATGGGTCGAGAATACGTGCTAAGACTATGCGTCGAAATGCTATTGGTTGCGAAGTTTTGAATGGAATAAGCCGTGGTAATCGAATTTTAATTCCACGTATAAATATGACATATCACGGTACTATTTTACCATCTGACTTCCAGAGAACTCAGTTTTCAGTTATACTGGCATTTGGACCCACACAGCCACTTATATTCATTAAATATCTAAGTTTCATCGAATTGAAATTTAAATATAGGCGAAATTTAGACGTGCCCTTTCCGATGTCTAATAGATGTAACAAGTTAGATCAAAACAAGATTTAGATATTTTCAATATATATTAGATGTAACAGTTTTCGACAAAATAAAAACGTACCCACACAGCCACTTACATCTATAAGACATCTGTTAGAGTATCTGTTAGACATCTATAAACATCCTAGAGATATCTATTAGCATAATTGTCACTATTTTTTTGCATCTATTAGATGCGCACTGAATCTCCAAATATTAAATAAATGGACTTTATTTAGATTTTTCTTAGGTATTGAATGGAGATAATAGATCAAATTTAGAGAACTACTGAACGTCTAATAGATGTTGTTGGATATATTATAGATTTTTTAGTATTAAAATTTGGATATTAAAAAATCTATAACACATCCAATATTATACGTTCAGTATATCTCTAAATTTAGTTTATTATCTCCATTCAATATCTAAGAAAATGTCCAATTTTTAATTATTACGATATCTATAATACGTCTAATAACATATATTAGATGTTCTATAGATCTCAATATATATATATATATATATATATATATATATAATATATATATATATATATATATATATATATATATATATATATATATACATATATATATATATATCCATTCATTGTCTAAATGATGTCCAATCTTTGATATTCAAATATCTGTAATATGTCCAACAACATTTATCAGAAGTTCAGTAGATCTCTAAATTTGATCTATTAGCCCCATTTAATATCTAAGAAAAGTCTAAATAAAGTCCAGTTATTGGATATTTAAAGATTCATTAGACATATAATGGATGTAAAAAACAGTGACTTTGTCGTACGAATAGTTATCTATAAAATATTTATAGATGTCTAATAGATACTCTTATAGATGACTAATAGATGTAAGTGGCTGTGTGGGAATGACTATAAATACGTAAGTAACAAGATTACACGTTTGAAATGGTTGGCATTTTGTTAACCGAATTTTTTACACACGGTCAATTTTTTGTTGCGGCAAGTCACGTTCGTTCTTTCAATAATTGGAAATTTTATTTTTCTGAACACGGTGGATAAAGCTAAGGACAAGGACGATAAAGGATTTACAAAAAATATTATTTAGACAGAAATTTTAAATATCTAAATTTTTTTTTATGTGTTTAGTTAAAAGAATTCTGATATTTGAATAAATTTGTGCTGCAATTACGACTATGAGGTGATACTGGTATTAAATAAACTATTTGGATTGCCATTATTTACACTATCCATATTTATTTTTTAAAATCAGCTATTATTCTATGATATCAATTACAATTGTTTGCTGTTAATTTATAATTATAATTTATTTATCAATGTAAAATATAATATATTTTACATTAACTTTCTTTTATACCTTGATATCCTATAAAAATAAAACTATTTTTCTTTTAACATGCATATAAAAAAAGGCGGAATAAACTGACTAACAAGGAGAGGTCACGACATGGAAAATTCAGATCGGGACAAAATTGCGCAGGATTGTAGTATACTATGAGGGTAACAACATATTAAAGCAGTAGGACCCGCTATCCACAAAATTTCGAGAAAAAAGCATTTAAAGTTTCAGTAATCTTTAAATACAAGTTATTTCGCAAGCGAGTAAGCGCCTCAGTGGTGTGATCCTAAAGCGCGTGTCTCTCACCCAGATGACTTGGGTTTGAGGCTACCTACGGGACTACTTTTTTTTTTTTTTTTTCTTTAACTTTTTATGCAATCTTAACTTTTTATTTATTTTACTTTATTTTACAATTCAATTCAAAATTTGAAAATTTTAATAAAAAATTATTTAATTTTCTTGAGTATAAAATAACTTTTTCTATTTTTAATATTTATAACTTAAAAATGCAATAAATTTCTATAACTTAAAAAATAAAGTTTAGTTTTACAAAACCCTAAATAAGAAACATAAAGAAAAACAGAAAAATAATTAAATAATTAAAAAATAAGCAAGCTATAAAGAAAGTGTAAAATAGTTAGCAGGTGTACTTAAATCTTGGTTTGAGCTTCCTGATTTGGTTTGAATGTGTATAAATTACGTAAACACTTCTAGCTTGTTAATAATAAAGGGCAGGTGGAATTTTATTTTGTGCACAGAGGGATAAAAAAAAAAGGAAGTCGTTGAAAAAAATTGTTGCCGAAGAATAAAGTATGTTCATTAACATTTAAAATCTACATTTAAAGATAACATTTATTTACCTGTAATTATTTAATAGCATCGTAATCCTATACTATAATTTTTCAAAAAACTGTATTGATTGGAGAAGTAATTATTTAATTTGGATAGTAATTATATATGCAATTAAAATCACCATTTCTCTGTATTTTTTTTTTTTTTTTGTAATTTAAAAAATAAAATTAAATCTCCGCGTTTGTAATGATCGATAGACGGCGCTTTCTGAACTGCAGTTGTTAGTAAATATAATAGCCACGTGTATTCCACGTGTATTCTTTATTTTATTCTACTTAATATTCGTACTATAATTTCTCCGTCATTACATCAAGGAAAATTTATTGCTTTTGGGAAAAAATATTTCAGTTTATTCAAAGTTCGATCGGAAGTAGATTTTTAACTGAAGCTGAACAAATATTAGTTTCAAATCATCTGATTAATTCTTTACTTCCATTAGACGAAGCAACTGAAATTTTAAATTTGCCATTTGGAAATAAATGGAAGCTTTATTCTGGATTTCTTGATCCTTTGGAGTTACACTGTAGCACACAACAGTATGTGTTATATTTTTTACCGGATTTATTCATTTTTAATCAATAAATATATGTGAAACTAAACATCGGCTAGCAATGGCGGCTTGATGGAATTCGAATTAAAGCAAGTTTATTGTAATTTCACCTTAGTCCACCAGAGGGCGAGCATTTCATTACAATCGCGGATACCTAACATAAACTAAAATATTTAGATAAATAATTAAAAACAGTTTCTCTTGTTTTACCTTATTTTACAGTTAAAATAAAACTAAAATTTATTTTTTAAGTTATATAAATTCATTGTATTTTTAAGTTATAAATATTAAAAATGGAAAAAGTTATTTTATACTCAAGACAATTAAAAAAAAAATTTATTAAGATTTTCAAATTTTGAATTATAAAATAAAGTAAAATAAATAAAAAGTTAAGATTGCATGAAAAGTTAAAGGAAAAAAAATAGTCCCGTAGGTAACCTCGAACCCAAGTCATCTGGGTGGGAGACTCGCGCTTCAGGGTCACACCACTGAGGCTCTTACTCGCTTGTGAAATAACTTGTATTTAAAGATTACTGAAACTTTAAATGCTTTTTTCTCGAAATTTTGTGGATAGTGGGTCCTACTGCTTTAATATGTTGTTACCCTCATAGTGTACTACAATCCTGCGCAATTTCGTCCCGATCTGAATTTTCCATGTTGTGACCTCTCCTTGTAAGTCTAAATTCTGCTGTTCAGAGGATTTATTTTCGAATGCTATTATAACTATAGAATATCCTTCTCGCACCAGTAAATAATAATTTATGCTCTATCAACGAATAAAATCATAATTAAATTAAGAAAAATATAAGTTCAGCACAAATGTACTAGCAAAGCTTAAGAAATTAAAAAGTAATAATTTTTTTTACTATTGTTTGTAAAAATAAATTTTTATATATATAGAAAATTTTAATAGCCCTGAATATTTATAGTTATACTTACATATATAATTATTTTTCCCCCCAAAAGTATAATATATATGTCCTATAATAATAATATTTCTTTATACGGATCAAAGACCAGGAAAGAAGATTTGAATTAATAAACAATTGCATATGAAAGTGAAGCTTTGTACGAGTCTCCAAAAGATGAAACTTTGTTTTGAATTTTTAATTAAATATATATATAAATATATTTTACATTGAGAAAAAAATATATATGTACCGCTTTCATCTAGAACGAATAGTTGGTCCTTTTCTAAATCCCTAAACCAGAAATATAGATTTCCGAGCTATGAGTATAAGGCACGCCAATACACTGAGAAAAAACTCTATAACTGGCATCTAGAATCTAAATTGTGTGCTCTAGAAAAAATAGTTCCATGTCATTCTTATAAATTTCTTGTAAAAAAAATTTCTGGTCTCCTTCGAAAGCGATTTCCAGAGACCTCTATTAGAATTCTTGATCGTTTGCTTATACTATCGAAGACAAACCTATTTAAAAATATCTCCAAATAAATGTAAATACTTGACGCGGGTTTCAGCATCTATAATCTTGGTTTATAACCCAATTATAGAAAATCTAGCAAGAATACAAAAGATTCAGAATATTCAGAATGTTCAGAATGTTGTTTCACCATGTAGAAATGTGTAGATTGGAAATTCTTGACCATTTTGTCTATTCAGTTTATTGGCGTGCCTTATGCGCATAGCTCGGAAATCTATATTTTTAGTTTAAGGATTTAAAAAATGACTATTTATTCATTCTAGATGAAGGCGGTATATTTTTTTTTCTCAGTGTAATTTCGAGGAGCAATAAAAATTCACCGCACAGTAGCAATTTCAGTTTTTATAGTAGAATTTTCTTTTTCTTTTGCATCACTCTGCTACAAATAACTATTATTTATTTGTTGCAAGTGGAGAGTTTATAAATAAACATCTTTATTTAATTTTAATTACCTTGCATTTTTAACAATATTACACAAAAAAGGTTGAACTTTCTTAATATTGATATAGAAGCATGGTTCAAACAATATGCTATACAGTAAAAATCATCATATTGAAAAAGCAGACTTACCTCTTGATAGTAAGCATATGTGAAACTCACAAGAATGACTAGTAGAGCGAAAGAGTATATCATGTTTTCAGTAAAACTTTAAACATGGATGTAACGAATATCGCTTTATATATAGAAGACGAAGATAACATCACGCGCTCCTTTTGCACAATAGTCTCTGTTTAGTTTTCAAAATTTAATACTCATGATATATAATTTAAAATATTGCAAAATTTCCTTATTACAAAAGATGGTACAACTAGATTTGCCATATGCTAATTTACCTACATCGATTTAAGATGATGCAGTAGATCATTCTTGTTTTAGCTTAGTATAATCTAACCAAAAATAAATAACTTATATGTATTATTTACTATGACACGACATTTCTTCTCTCCCCCCCCCCCTAAACACAAAAAGAAAGAAAAGAAAAATTGACTAGTTCTTTAACATTTTAAATCATTTTAAATTAAAAAAAAATATTATTAATATATTTTTGATGCTTTTACTTATGACATTTAAAAATAAATATTTTACTTTATTTTTTGTATGTATTTATTTATTTATTTTGTGGGGGTGAGAGGATAATACCATGTTTCATTTTAATTCAGTTTTACTTAAAATCTATTATTGACAAATTTTAGTGCAATGGTAAAAGCACAGTCTATTTTCTGCATTTAAAGTTTTTAATTTAAGAAAATCCTACTTCAACTGAAACAGGATACTTTTTTAAAGTCATTTCTTCAGTACGAAGGCATTTGGTTATTGTAAGAGCTTGTGTAAATTCAATTTATTTTCTTCTATTGGAAATTATTGCGTCTATTTGTTATTTCACGTCTCTGCGTTGTTTGCGTGGGTGTTTATCTAAAGCATCTTTTTTTTTTAAATATTAATTCGTAATGGAAGGCCAATAACATTATACATTTGATTAAACGTTACACTAATATAGAATTAAAATCGACTTATGTATCAGCTTTGCTTATGCCAATGGTTACTTCCAACTAACAATCAAAAATATTTTTCGATTTTTTTCTTTCTTTTGTTTTAACAATTAATTTTTTGTTTTATGTTCCGTGTCCATATTATATATAAAATGCAGCCAAGAGGTTTAGACCTTTTTAATATTTTAGAATTTCCGCAACGCATGAGAGACCCCAAATTTTAAAGATAACTATTTAAAACAATGTATTTAAGAACAGTTAATGTGTAACTTGTAAAATTGAACTTGTCAGTTAATTTTACATTTATTCTATTATTAAGAATCTTAGCTTAAATATCTAAATTGTACTTCATCTGTTTTATACCTTAATTCAAAACGATCATGTACGACTATTTTGAAATCGTGAACATTTAGGAGTTTAAGAATATTTGTTAATTTGTATCATTCTCATTCATTTCAAAAGAAAAATAATCTGGAGTGAAGACACTCAACTTTACGAGCATTAAGTTATTAACGGTTGTATCAATAAATTAAAATATGACTAGTCGTTAAATAAAGGAAACTTATAATGCGGTGTTCGAGTATTTTTCTCCATTGTTTAATTTTATGCTATTGCACTTCCAATAATTTCAGCCCATAGATCTTAATAATTAAGATTTTTTCATTTTATCCCAGTAAAACTCTATTAGGGCCAGATTCAACTAAATCTATAGAATTCGTGCGACGATGACCTATAGCATGTGTATAAATTTTCAGTTCAATCGAATAAGGTGTTCAGATATTATCACACTTTAAATTAATTCGGCCTATAAGCCATAATAATAAAGAATATTTATTTGTGTCCCTGTAAAAAAAAAAAAAAAAAAAAAAAAAACTATAAGTGCTATTTCACCATGCTATATACTTCATATGACGTTTATTACATGTATAAACTTTCGACTAAATCAAATAAGGCATTTAGACGCAATCGCACTTTAAATTATTTAGGATCATACACCATTATGATAAAGAATTTTTCTTTGTGTCCCTATAAAAAGTCTATAAAAGCTAGATTCACCGAAATGTATACAGTTTATCCGACGGTGACATATAATATGTGCATAAATTTGCAGCTCAGACGAAGGCGTGTTTAGACGCTGTTGCACTTAAAATAATTTTGGTGCATAGGCCATGATGATAAAGAATCTTTCTTTGTGTGCATGTAAAAAACCTGTAAGTCCTAGATTCACCAAAATCAATAGGTTTCGAGCTATAGTGACCTTTAACATACATATCAAATTTCAGCTCATTCTAACAAAACCTATAGGCGTTGTGTTCCCTCACACACATACATACACACACATACATACACACACATACACGCATACATACATACAAAATCGTAAAATTAGTAAAAAAGATCCCAAGAGACCTCAAAGCGTTTAGAAACACCAAAATCTCAAAGTTGTATTTTGACATGATTATAATACTTTCCTTACATATGTACGTTCGGAAAGTATAAAGAAATGATAATATTCAAATTTTAGATAATAAAAAATACCGCATTTTTCCATCTCTTAATGTTTTTATTTCGCTTCATTTTTATCGATGTTTCTGTATCAGAAGTATTTAATTCAAGAATTTTTTTAATTTACTAACATCACTGTAACATACAAATTATCGTAAAAATGCATACTATGCACCATAAATCATTGGGTTTAAGAAATGGAGCAAATATGTGTACTTGTAGATAAAAATCTGATGTGGACACCGCATGACTTCCTTATACGCCTATTGGAATATACATATTGTAATGAAAACATTGACATTTTTGTGTGAGGTAACTGAAAAAAAAAGCTAAAAAACTTCTCCTCTAACCACAAAGTCATGATAATGGGATTATATATACTGCCAAACAAATATACTAGTTTTCTCAGGAATGGCTTATTACAGAATCTCTCATTGGAAAATACATAGTTTAGTTTAATGAAAATTCTTCGAGTATACATGGTCTACTTTTGTTCTCTTTGCTGAAAATAAGGGTTACAATATTATACATTTTACCGATTCAATTAATTCAGTTAAAATTGAAAAAAATATTTACTAATTCTGGCTACCCTGAAACAATATTTGCCACCAAATTTGATCGCTAATGTCGGCAAGTCACCAGGTTTGTAGCCAGCACTCTTTGCCTTGGTATCGATTTTGGCGATTTTGCATCGAATTTGGTGACTTGGCGACCGAATTTGGCAAAAGTTTGTAGTTTAGGGTTGCCGAAGTTTTGGAAACTCTAACTTCTATAAAAACAGAATTCTGGAATTTTCCGAAAAGATTCATTGGTTTATAGCGCTTGACTAAATTCTTCGAAAATTCTTTAAATAACAAACAAGACTAAAACAAAATAAAATGCATTCGTCGACTAGAACCTGGTTATATACTAAGAATTACTTTCTACTCTCAAAAATGTTGGCAACTTTCATAACAGTATCATTACGTGCTCTATCTACGTGCTGAATATTCATTAAAGTGCATTCATCGATTGAACCTGTTTATGTCTTTAGGAATTACTTTCTACACGCAAAAAATTGGCAACTTTCATAAAAAATTCATTACGGGCTCTATTTACGGGTAGAATATTCATTAAATAAAATGCATTCATCGACTAGAACCTGCTTATGTCTTTACAAATTACTTTTCTACACGCAAAAGTATTGACAACTTTCATAATAATATCATTACGGGCTCTACCACTAGCTTATTTTGAAATCTCTATGATGGCAGGTCATATATAATGGCCGTTTTTTTTTTTTTTTTTTTTTTTTTGTATGTTTGCCATTATGAATAAAGTTTTCGTAAATATCTCTAAAACGATAGTCACAAAACGACCAAAAAGGGAGGTGCATAACTAGATGTTATAAAAAACCTATATACCAATTCTCAACATTCTACGTCCAACAGTTTTTGAGTTATGCAGGATACACACTCACACACATACAGACGTCACGAAAAATCGTGTAAAATCGCTGATATCTCTAAAACGAGAGCTCGTGTTAAGACGACACTTGCAGGTGTACAACTAGACATCATGACAGTCACACGTATAAATTGGCAACATTCAGCGATCATTCGTTTTCGAGCAATGTGAAATACAATGTCCATTTCGCATATCGGGATTACTATGCTTCCTTATACTTTATATAAGGAAGTAAAAAATAATTGCTCAAGTTCTTGTATTTTATTTTCTTTAAATTTTGCTTTAAAACAAATTACTCTATTTAAAAATACAGTTTTGTGATTAGAGGTATTTAAAATTATCAAATTCTTACTTTTAAACAAAAGATAACTTTAAAGTGAATCACACATTAATGTTAAGAAATAAAACAATGCCCCTTGTTAAAACAATAGAAATTTAGAGAAAAATATAAATGTGAAATCTTTTCTTTTGTGATCAGATATAAATATTTTATTTTGTCTTGATGCTAAATAATAATAATAAAAAAAAAAAATCTCGAGAGACTCCACTCGGTTTTAAGTGAAAATTGTAATAGGATGTTTGCGTATTTTTCTCCATTGTTTAATTTTACGCTAAATTTTACGCTAATTTTACGTTTAATTTTTTCACTTTAAATAATTTGAGCCCATAAATTATAATGCTAAGGATTTTTTCCTTGTATCCTTATGAGCTAGATTCACTATCTTCTATACAGTTCGTGCAAAGGTGATTTATAATATACATATAAATTTTCAGTTTATTTGTATTAGTCGCTTCTTTAAACAATTTGAGCCCACAGGCCATAAGGATGAAGAATTATTCTTTGTGTCCCAGTAAAAACACTTGAAGTCCTACACTGTAAAAATATGGAGTAATGTAGCTCCAAAACTGGTGTTAACATACACTAAAACGGGGTAAATATATACTGAATTTCGTGTTAACACCGAACCAAGCGTTCGAATGCCTTTTAAATGATGCAACATACATTAATATTGCCTTATACAACATTACTCGTGTATCATTATACCTAAAATTTTAAGCTTACACGCACATATGTGTCTCAGAACACCAATTTTGAAGTTCGTTTGAAAACTGTCTGGTGGCATCGTCAGTTTGTTGCTTCCTTTTGGAATATCATTTTCCCGTAGACACGAATAACTTATAAATGCTATTTTTAATTTTACGTATCCCAAGTATGTATATTTGTATATTATTTTGTTAAAATAATGTTTAAAATGTTAAATAAAGTTAAAAATGTCACTGTATTTGTAACAATGAAATTTAATATAAGATTCATATATCTATTGTATATCATTCTTCCTTTACTAGGCCTAGTTTTATTTCAATCGTAATCATTTCTTAATAATATTCTACGCGTTTCTGTTTAAGTTACTAAAGCTGTTGTTTAATAATATTTTTTTAAATAAGTATATGTATATCTATTATTGATTTAATGTGATTCTTAATAACATTAAAACTTTTATTTGGAAATAGTTTTCAGTTGGGTTTAATGTCGTACCAGTACAGTTCTATGGGAAATTGGCGACGGTTTGGGACGTACTCCAACGGATGTTCCAGAGACATGCTATCACAATTTCGATCCTCCACGGAGGGGATGGTTCCCCCGTTTTGGTGGTCCCCAAATGTATAATTTTGATGGGAAAATGGAGGACGTTTAGGCCACGAAGGACTTTATATGCACCAGCCACCATTAGTGTACACTACGGTCTTTGGCCGACTCAAATATCGAATCAGCAAGCTTCCAATTACGAGCTCGGAGCTTTACCGAATGGGTTTCTGGCGCCTAGGAAGCATGGTATAAAAAAAAAAAAAAAAAAAAAAAAAAAAAAACTTGTCATATACTAAAGTTGTAAAGCAAAATGGTCTGGTTATTACGAATTTCCTTGTTCTCCCAAAAATTACTGATTTGCAGCACAATTTTTCATAAAAATAAAAATAAATATTTTGATATAAAATATTATGTGTTTCAATTTGACAATGAATATGAGGATTTTTATAATAATTTTCTAATTTTGTCTTGTGTCATCATTAAATTAGTTTGAACCAAAGGTAGGCAGTGAATTTATCATACAAATATCTTGGATGATTTTGCTGGGCAAGTTCCTACGCCATTATTTTTCCAAGTTCCAGCCATCTAGACTGCCACTTGAAAATTTGTCATAACAATTATTTTTGAAATACTGCACTGATTCGAACCAAAGTTGTACAGTGAAAGTACGCTTCAAATATCTTGAATGAATTTGCCACTTGAAAATTTGTTATTCCAATAAATTTTCAAATTATTTATTAAATCAAACCAAAGTTGAAAAAATGGATTTATCATTCAAATCTGATTGATTGTTGATATATGATTTCGGTTTGTAAGTTTCTCCGAAATTTTTTTCCAAATTGCGGGCACGTGAAAGCTGCCACTTCAGAATTTCTTGTCACGATAACTTTTGAAATACTAAATTTATTTGATCTAAAATTGAACAGTGGACTTATCTTACAGATATCTTGGATTAGTTCACTAAGTAAAATGTTCCGCCATTTTGATACAAGTAGCTACCACTTATCAACACGATAACTTTTTAAATTCTGAATTAATTCGAACTAAATATGTACAGTAGACTTATTTCCCAAATGCATTTGGTATATTTGTTTAGCAACTTGACTCGAAATCTTGTTTCCAAGTTAAAGGTGCTTGAAAATTTCAAATTCACATAAAAAGGTATTTATGAACCGATTTGCTTAAAACTCCATATGTACGTAGTAAACATCAATATTCCTATCAAAGCTATTAATAATTTGTAGTCACCATTTTGTTTCAATATAGCGATTACTTGTTAAGAAAACAAGTCCTTCCATCTCATTGATAAGAAAAAAGAAATCAACCTACCCTTCCGAATGAAACGGAAGGAATTATATACCTATCAAGTAGCCACCATATTGAAACAAAATGGTGGCTATAAATTATTAATGAACTTAAAAAGCTATAAATATTAAGAACTATTGATGTAGGCTATGAATATATGGGGTTTAAAGGAAATTGGTTCGTAAATACCTTTTATGTGAATTTAAAATTTTCAAGTAACCGGCACTTCGAAACAAGATGGCAGGATGGGTTGGTAAACAAATATTTGAAATGCACTTGTGAGATAACTCTACTACACAAATTTAGTTCGAATTATTCAGATTCTCAGAAGTCATCGTGTTAAAAAATTAAGTGTCCGCCACTTGGATCAAAATGGCGTAGCAAGTTGCTCAGTGAGCTAATACAAAATATTTGTAAAATAAGTTCACTGTCGAAATTTGGTTCGAATAAATTCAGTTTTTCAAAAGTTGTCACGATAACAAAGTCTCAAATGGCAGCGTTCAAGTGTACGCAGCTTGGAAAGAAAATTGCAGAGAAACATGACCACCGAAATCATAGATATTTGAATGATAAAGCCATTTTTTAACTTACTTGAATAGATTAATTATTTTAAATGTTATCGTGATAACAAATTTTCAAGTGGCCGCCACTTGGAAAAAATAAAAAGGAGGAAGTTGCCTTTAAAACTCATCCGAGATAGTTAAAGCATAAGTTTACTGTCCAACTTTGGTTCGAATCAGTGCATTGTTTCAAAAGTTATTGCTATGAAAATTTTTCAAGTGGCAGACTAAGTTGCTGCAATTAGGAATCAAAATGGCGAAGCAACTTGGTCAGTGAAATAATACAAGACATTTGCGTGATAAAATCACTGTCCAACTTTAGTTCAAACTAATCCAGTATTTCAAAAATTCTCGTTATAAAAAACTTTCAAGTGGCACCGTCAATTCAAAAGGCCACCACTTGGAAACAAAAAAAAAGCAGAGTTAGATGCCGAGCGAACTTAACTGAGATATTTGAATGATAAATTCACTACCTAAATTTCATTTGAATTGACCCAGCATTACACAAGTTATCATAATGACAATTTTTTAAGTGGCAGCTACTTAGAAATAAATTGTGGATCAAATTATCATACGAACTTATCCAAGATATTTGAACCATAAGTTGCCTACCCAACATTCGTTTGAATCAGTTTAGTATTTTAAAAGTTATCATGATTGCACATTTTCAAGTGAAACGAGATTTCAAGAGGCCGCAACTTGGAAACAAAATGACAAAACAAGTTGCCCAAAGAGCTCCTCCAAGATAAGTATAGGGTAAAAGTACTGTCCAACATTAATTCGAACTGAATCACAATTTAAAAGTTATCATGTTTATCATTTTCAAGTGGTATCCTCACTTCACGTTGTGTCGCTTAGTTTATAACATCCGCACGTTGTTAAAAATGGCGGATAAAGTACATTAATAAACTTCGTTGTGACCCTTATATAGTCTATGTATACATCAAAATTCAAGCAAATCCTGTCTTAAATAAGCTTTTTACAGTAGGAATTTGAAAATTTCAAGTAGCCTGCACTTGAAAACAAAAAGGCGGAGCAATTTCGTGAGCAAACTCATCCAAGATAGTTATAAAATAAGTTCACTGTCCAAATTTGATTCGATTTGGAGTATTAGTTCAGAGGTTATCGTGATTTTAAATTTTTAAGTGGTAGCCTGTTTACAAGTGGCTCAGCTTAGGTTAAGATATCCGCCACTATCTTAAAAGAGGTGGTTAAAGTTCATTAATAAACTTGACTGAGACCCTTATATGATCTAAGTGTACATCAAAATTCAAACAAATTTGGAATACGTTTTTCACAATGTGCATTTGAAATTTTCAAGTGATCTCCACTGTAAAACAAAATGACGGAGCAACTTGGTTAACAAACGCATTCAAGATATTTATAAGACAAGTTTACTGTCCAAATCTGGTTCCATTTGGAACATTATTTCGAAAGTTATCGTGAATATAAATTTTTAAGTGGTAGCCTGATTTCAAATGACTCCGCTTAATATAAGCTATCCGCCATTTATTTCAAAAAGGCGGAATAAATAATTCATTAATAAACTTCGTTGAAATGCTTTTTAAGTGGTCTCCACTTGAAAACAAAATGGCGGAGCAACATAGTTAACAATCATATCCGAGATACTTATAAGATAAGTTCATTGTCCAAATTTGGTTCGATTTTGTGCATTATTTCGGAAGGTATCGTGATATTAAATTTTTAAGTGGTAGCTTGATTTCAAGTGGCCCCGATTAACTCAAGATATCAGCTACTTTGTTAAAAATGGCGGATAAAGTTACTTAATACACTTGATTGAGACCATTATGTGGTTTATATTTATATCAAAATTTATGCAAATCCGGCTTTAAATATGCTTTTTACAATGTGAATATCAAATTTTCAACTGGCCGCCACTTGAAAATAAAAAGACGGAGCAACTTGGTTAACGAACTCGTCCAAGATATTTATAAGATAAGTTCGCTGTCCAAATTGATTCGATTTGGAATATGATTTCGGGAGGTATCGTGATGACAAAATTTTATTATAGATAGATAGATAGATAAACGAAGTAATTGCAGTTTTTGGTAGATATACTTTGTTCAGACTTTAGTGTTATATAGAGCTTGGGAAAGAAATTTGCAATAAAAATTAATAGTTCAAATTAAGTAGCAGCTTCATGCAGTGTGGAGAAAAGTCTATGAGATTTTTGAAAGTTTTAAAATACAAGAAATCATTGTCGTAGAATCATTCTTTATCGCGCCCTTAGAGGAGAAAAATCTATTCTTACTAATCAAGTTTTTATTATTATTATTATTTTTTTTTCTTTTTAGAATGGTAGCATTGCATTGGTAGAGTATCGATGCTTAAAAAGCTTACGGAAAAGGTCTCCGTAGAGAAGGGTTTTCAGAAAGATGATTATTAAACTAAGAAACTAAAGATTATGATAGTCTGCTAGAAAGATAAGGGAGACAGATTTCAAAAAGAAAATGTGGAGGAAGTCTTATTTCCGTAGTTGAAAGGACATCCGAATGTATTGTCAGCAGTTGCATTGAAAAAAAAAAAAATCAATGTGGTATTTTGATTCCACAACGTGGTGTTTGTATTAATGCCACTTTTGAATGGATAACAGAAATTTTTATACTGTAGATAAAAGGAAAAACAAATCGTGTGCCATTGCACTTGTCGAAGATTATTGGAAAGCCTGACGCTCTTTAGATCACTGCAATATGGTTTATTCCACAATTTCATTTGAAATAAATTTCCATCGTCTTCCTCGCAGCATACGAAACTCTCTACTCTCTTCAGATTTAATAATTATTTTTTCTTCAATCCCTGTTCCGAAAGAGGCCTTTACCATAGGCCTTTAAAGCATGATGTAGTTGAAAAATTACTACCGTTCTAATAAAACACCTAGATCAACAAGCATTGGCCTTTCTCCTTTTTAAGGCATGGTGAAGAATGATTTTACTACACTGACTACTATTTTTTGAAATGCTCTAAATTTGCAAAACGAGTTTTCGATGTGAAACGAAAATCTTCATCTATTCATCATCGAACGTTCAACTATTAATTCTTAATACAGGTTTAATTTCCCCATGCTCCATATAACGCACATACCAAGTTTCAATGAAATACTTCTTCTGGAAAGAGCAGAAATTGATTTACGGCAGGACACTCAAGTCACGTGCGCTGGTCACTCACACCGAAGGAGGCACCAAGAAATTCCACCATTCATTAAAAAAAAATGGTTGAAGTGAAAATTTTCTTAATGTAATGACGATCGAAGTTTTCTATTTTTTTGTCAATAAACGACGATATTACGGTGCTGTTTCATAAATAGGCAGTATGGTCTTTCAAGGTACCTATCACCTTGTAGGAAGAACTGCGATATTTTTGTCAAACGTAAATACAACTGCATACTGCATTCCAAATTCTTACAAAGGGTAAATTAAATCAGACATACACATTTTACTTTTATTGTTTTTGTTGTTGTACAGCATTGTATATACAATAACAGACGTACATTCTCCGTTCATTATGGTACGGAGGAACAAAAGTTTTCAAGAAGTCAACAAATTTTCATGCTCAAGGGAACAATTAACTGAAAATGAAACACAGCCATTTGAAAAGAGGCGCCTGACTACTATTTTGTAGGTATTTCAGATTTTTCCGCAAACAGCATTTTCAGATCATAATGCACTTTGCTATACGGTGTCTGTGGTCTGTTTACTTCATTCAAATTGTTAAAATTATCATAAGCACCTATAATTCTATAAGTAATAACAACTTTTTTCACTTTAAATTAAATTCCACAAAGAATATCGCAGAATTTCTTCTTTATTAGATACGGAAATAGTCCTATTCTTAATCCGCTCGAAATGTTTCGTCTATAACAAGGCGCGGGGAAACGGAAGAGGATTCAAAATTTGCAGCCTATAAATCTTCAAGAACTAGAAACATTATTTACGGTACTCTAAGCGACGCAAAAAAAAAAAAAAAAAAAAAAAAAAAGCCGCACTGCAGAAAAAATGACTTATACCTTTCTTATTTGTAATAACTTCAAAACTAATGGTTAAAACAAATAAAACTGACATGGTTGCATAATACCAAAGGGATGAAATGATACCTATGTACATTTTCGATTTAATAATTCGCTTTATTACACTCTACGAAGTGCTTTATAAAAATCTACATAAAACTTTCTTTTAAATATAATTCAATAGCCATACACTTTGTATTCTATAATAGTTTATTATATGAAATAAAGAAGTTATATTTTAATATATGAAATAAAACTATTTATTTGTTAGATCTAAGCAATTTTTTAATAAAAATATGCATTCTGCACTGCGTTAATTCCACCTTTATATAGAATTAATGCTGTAATGCACAGTAGCATAGTATTATACCGTTTTTTTTTTTTTTTTTTTTTTTTTTCTTACCATAAATCTCAAAAGATTCACTGTGCTAAATATTGTAAATTATTTTTCTAGTTCTTGCAAAGTTCTAGGCTGCAAATTTGGAATCCTCATCTCTCTCTCCGCGCCTTTTTATGACTAAACATTTTCGAGCGAATTGAGATTAGGACTGTTTCTAAGTCTAATAAAGAGAAAAAGTTCTACGATATTCTTTGTGGAATTTAGAGTGAAAAAAGATATTATTACTTACAGAATTATAGGTGCTCATGGGAATGGATAGATAATTTTAACAATTTGATTCAAACTGACGTACCACAGACGCCGTACAGCAAGGTTCATTATCATCTTGAAATGCTGTTTGAAGAAAAGACTGAAATACCTCTAAAATAGTCGGTTAGGCGCCACTTTTATAATCACCATGTTTTATTTTGAGTTAATTGATCCCTTGAGCATGAAAATGTGGATGATTCCTTAAAAAATTGTGCACCGCCGTACCATAATGTACGGAGAAAATGTCACTGTTTTAAGAGTGCGATTTTCATTAGGTCGGTCACACTTTCGTCCTCATTCTATCTTCTTTCACTAGCTCGAAATAATGTAAACTTGATTCATGAGAGAAAACCAGTTCAGCCTAATAATTAACTGATAATAGTTTTAAATTTTAGGTAAATTAAAGTATTGTTTTTTTAATTATTTTCCTTAATAATGATTTTATCGCAGATCTTCTGTTCTTTAATCTGCTTTAATTTTTCCCGCATTGTTTTTGAAGAAAGTAATGTGCCATACACTATTTTAAAAATCTTTTTTAAGTCTGTACATGATACAAATCGATTCTTTAAACATTTGCTTATTAATTTGCTGTGATCTTGTTTGGATAAGCAGCGTGGCCACCTAAAGCCAAATTTCCAGTTTAAACGGCCAAAAAATTTTATATTTTGCTAAAAAAACATTTTACCAATATTTCGATAACATTTAATTTTTTTGCCATCTCACGTATTAAAATAGTTTTTTTTTTTTTTTTTTTTTTTTTTCCATTCAAAAATTACTACTTTTTGTGCTATCGTAAACTGCCTTATTCTTACCATTTTTGAAATAATTTCTAAAAATTACAGTTTTTCTGACAATTGCATTTTGTTTTTAACGCTGGACTCACTGCTAAAGTGTATGTGGAGAACAACATAATAAAATCTATTCGAAATTTTGCTTTTTAAACGACAAAATTGTCAGTTGTAGAAGGTGAAAAAGAAAATATCCAAGTGCGTTTATTTATTTATTTATTTATTTATTTATTTATTTATTTTTTTGTCGCTTAGTGTATTTGGCACAGTGAAATTTCTGAGATTTATATCAAAAAAGCTGTATAGTATTATGTCATTGCGCGTTAAAGCAGTAATTCCATATAAAGGTGGACTTAACCCAATACAGAATACATATTCTGCAATAATATAGTATTCGTATCAAAAATTCGACACCGAGTTCTCCCGTGATTTACACGTTTTAAGTTCCCCTGAGTCCTAAAGTGGTTTTTGGCAATTGGTCAGTGTGCGTGCGTTAGTATGTATGTATGTGCAGAATCTTCTGACTATCACATCTCCAAAAAAAAATAACGATATAACGACGAATCTTCGGAATTGACGCAGGTTTGGTTTACAGATGAAGTTTCTAAATTTTGGTGAGAATTGAAAACCGGAAATGGGCCTTCGAAAACCGGAACCAACAGCTCTAACGATTTTCTTCAAATTTGTTATATAAACACTCTATTAGATGTTTTTTCGAATGGTATAGTTAGTTCAGGAAAATTCATAGGCGTACTGTATAAACAGCTCAATTTCAGGTCTTACAAGTTGTTTCATATGGCTGTACGGATTTTTTTCAAACTCGATATAGTAACTCTTTCTTGGCTATCTTTTCATATGTAATTCTTGTTTTCCGGTCAACAATTGAGTTTGTCAAGTTTGGGTAAAATCCTGTATCTCAAAAACGGCTCTAACGATTTTCTTGAAAATTGTTACATAAATCAATTTTATATAGACTTTCTCTTGTATTACATGCATTACAGGAAAATTAACAGCCATCCTGCTTAGGTAGGTTAATTTTAGATCTCAGAAATTGGTGTTTCAAAAAATAACTCAACTACTTTTTTTGTTATTTTCTAACTTGCCATGTAAACTTTGTTTTATATGTCTTTACTCTTTAATCGTGCATTAATTTTCTCCTACCAGAAAAATTTTAGGTTTCCATAATTCGTAAGGTCAATTTTATGCCTTCTGATCATATAATCTCAGAAAGAAAAAAAAAATGCATATAATACATGTAATTGTGGGTAATGGAAGTCAAGTCATATGGTTGTTTCACACCAGATTTTTATTAAAAAATTGTTTAGATCTGACATATAGCTTTATTTCATATATTAAAATATATATAACATGTTGATTTCATAAATAAATCATAATAGAATACAAAGTATACGTTTATTGCATTATGTTTAAAAAGAAAGTTTTATGTAGGTTTTTATATAGTACTTCGTAGAGTGTAATAAAGTGAATTACCAAATCGAAAATGTACATAGTTAACCTTTCAACTCTTTGGTATTATGCAACCATGTCAGTTTTATTTGTTTTAACCATTAGTTTTGAAGTTATTGCAAATAAAAAATGTATAAGTCACTTTTTCTGCAGTGCGACTTTTTTTTTTTTTTTTTTTTTTTTTTTTGTTCCCTACTATATTTCAAAAATTTTTTGTGTGCAATCACAACGTATGTGATAAAAAAAAATTTAGATTATTTTTTAAATCGGCCGCAAAATTTGCTTTCAACCCCTACATCCTTGTTTACTACTCTTTGATTATTAAAATAAATGCCATTTTTCTTGAAAATTTATACTAAAACACTGAAAATGTCAGACAAATAAAATCATAGGTAACTGTAATATGTAGCGTAACTCAAGTAAATTTCAGAATTCCTTTTTTCAAAGAGCAGATACTTTATCGTAAAATGGTAGTACGTGAAGTTATCAGTCATCTGAGCATGGACAACTGGTATTTAATCGGTAAAATGCATGCTAAAGTGCAGAAAAAAATATTTATATTTAAAATGTTTTTACTGTAGAGATTAATATAAGATTATAAATATTAAAATACACGGAGGATGGGCCCATTAAAATGAGTGCCCTGGGCCTCCAAGTGTCCCCGAGAATAGGTTCTAAGTTGGTCAAAACAGGGTACATTAGTTATAACCTTACAGTTATGTTATAACTTAATCTTAATTTCGCCTCATACAGTAATTTATACAATTAATATATTATTCTTACAATATCTAGAATATTAGGATTTGCATTTAGATCAAAATGAATCAGCACTTTAATCTAGAATATCATTCTCACTAATTGAAGTTTTGTTAAAAATTATCAGATATTGCTATTTAAATTATTAAAAACAACTATGTTGCCATTTATAAGCATGATAAGTAAAATTCGAATGATACTATAAATACCTTTTTGGATTCAATATTGTCATTTGCTATTTTTTGAAGTCAAATATGGGAGTCGTGTTGGTTTCTCGAATTGTTTGTTATTGCAGTCACGTCGGTAAGTAATCTCTAAATTAATACATATATGAGAATTAATATGGCCTTATTTGTATGTTTCATGCATTGTGATATTTTTTGCATATTTATAGAATTTCAATCTTATTTCCTGTTACCATAGTTACCAATATTTTATTTTATTCCAGAGTATTTTTATCCCCGCCTTTATTTCGACCTATTTTATTTAAAGAATAACTTCCTCCAATATTTATTTACGATAAATATTGTGGGCATATGAATTAGAAAAGGCCATTATAAAGAAAGGGAACAATACTCTCGAACCTTTCCTTAAAAAATTAATTAACTGGGTGCAAAATCGTGTGATTTAAGTCTTTCAATGAAATGATAGAGCAACAGCTTTTTAAATTTACGAAAACTGTACTCTTTCGCAAGTGATCTTCTATTTTTGTAACAGTTATTTTTTATTTTTTAAATTATTAATTAATTATTATTATTTTTGAGGGGATGAAGGAGGAGGGATTTTTTATTTTTTCTGAAATTATTCCATTTATGTTAAAATTCGATAATAATAATGAAAACTTGATGTACTAGCATAAAATGTTTTTAATTTTCATTGAAATATTTCTTTTATTACTTAAATGGCACAATACACTCCTGCTCAAAAGTTTATCAAGCTTTGCAAATGATCAGTATTTTTCAATTTAAAAACTTATTTTTCGATGAAATGTTTTCAAACATTGGGTATTTAAAGAACTGGGTCTTCCTTATGTTTTTCAGTGAAGGTTAGTTTAAGACAACATAGAGGGGGCCTGTAACAATTTGAGCAAAATCAATAATGTTTGCGATCTTCCGGTATCGTTAAGTAAACGAAATAAACTGTAAATTTAGGATATGTTAATATAGTTCCAGTTTAATTTTTGTATGAAATTGTATGACGATAGCATATTTAATAATGGAGATATAAGCGTTTATTTCAAAACTCCCCCCCCCCCCAAAAAAAAAAAAAAAAAAAAAAAAAAAATCGCCATTTTTTTTTTTTTTTTTTTTTTTTTTTTTATTTATTTATTTATTTATTTATTTTTTTATAATATACAGAGTTTTTAAAGAAAATTATTCCCACTTTCAGATAAGTTGGGAAAATACTTTTAAAACAATATACTGCAATTGGAATACAAATATCTCAAATATCTCATGAAATATGAACATATTTTTGGAACACGTTTTTACTGCGCGTATGCGAACGAATTTTTTTCATTTTTCTTTTTTATTGCATAGATTGAAAGCTAGATATATTAGGCAACTTTTGTCAAAGGGGCATTTGAATAGTGTAAAAATTAAGCAAATTCTCCGAAAAAGAACGAATTAGATTTTAGATATTTTCCAAGAGTTGAAATTTCCTATGGGGTTTTTCCCATGCCACGTAATTAATTTAAAGATCCAATTATTTCTACCACGCTCCAATTACTACTTTTTTGTGAAAAACACCCTATAAGCTTGTAACTCTGACACATTTTTGTTGATTTACTAGGATTTGTGAGATGATAACAAAAAAGAACTTTTGCTAAGCGGTTAAAATAAATAATAAATTAAAATCTTTAAATTAATTACGTAGCATGTGAAAAACCCTTTCTGAAATTTCAACTCCTGGAAAATATTTAAAATCTAGCACATTATTTTTCAGATAATATGTTTAATTTTTACTCTATTCAAATGCACTTTTGTCAAAGTTGCTTTCAACTTATGCAATAAGAATTCTTTTATCTTTCACACATGCACAGTGAAAATGTGTTTCATAAAAATCTTCATATTTCATGGGATATTTGAGATAGTATTATTCCAATTTCAATATATTGTTTTAATTATTTCAAATTATTTGAAAGTGGTAATAATTTTCGTTGAAAACGTTGTATATTATAAATAAAAAAAACATGGTGATTTTTCTTTTTTTAAGTTTTAAAATAAATGTTTATATCTCCGTTATTTATTTAATGTGATATCGTCATACAAATTCATCCACAAATTAAACTCGTCCTCTATTAACATATCCTAAAGTTACACTTTATTTCGCTCACTTAACGAGACAAGGCGATCACAAACATTATTCATTTTGCTATTTGTTACCGGCTTCTTAAATGCTGTCTTAAACCAACCTTTACTGAAGAACATGAGTTCTTCAGTAAAGATTCGTGCTTTAAATGCTGAACGTTGGAAAATATTTCATCGAGATATAAGTTCTAAAATTGAAAAAAAAAAAAAAAAAAAAAACTGATCGATTGCAAATTTTGCTAAACATTTGAGCAGGAGTGGATATTGTTGTCTTATATTTTTGTAACAAACTGCATATTGTGATTCGCCCAACTTTCATATTTCTTGATTTCCCTATCAAAACACTCATTTGTAAACAACTTTTTTTTTTCTTTTTTGTTAGCAGCTTAAGCGATTTCCAGATTAAACCACAGTTAGACTTTCACACACCTTTTACCTTTAAATAGAAGTTCTAACTCAAATAGATTTGAATTTGTACTTCAGATCAGTGATGCCAAATTGGGGATTTTGTTCCCATTTTGGGGATTTTTGAGGCTTCTGGGGACAATTTTGGGATCCAAATGTTTGTGGGGACTTTTTTGGGGAATTCTAAAATTTTTGTAGACAAATCTGGGGATCTTTAACTTTCTGTCAATGGTGGCAGCGTAATGATTTATCCCTCCGACTAGAGACTTTCAATAGCTTCATTGTTATTTGGGGATTTTTTTCAAAAATTGCCTTCATTTGAGGAAAAATCTGAGCTTTCTATGGCTTAAATCTGGTTGCTATTTCTGTTTTAATTCTTTATTTTCCCTTTTTAGTAGAAATCAAGTTGGGGATTTTTTCGAAAAAAAACCCTGATTTGGGGGAAATTTTAAAGACCTGTTTGGGGAAATAATTTTCGACCATCTGGCATCACTGATTCAGATCCTCTACCAACATTTCCTGTTATTTAAATTAATTGTTTATTTGGAAGTTTACTTGTTTAATTTCTTGCAAGGAATTTAAATTTTTGTTATTAGAAATTTATGGAGATAGTACACGCAGTTACTCAGTTTACTCCTCTCTTTTTATTCAATTAAGTATCCTAAAGCTAAAAGATTTAAATTTTATTTAATTCAAATTAGGTCTCATACATTCTTTATTTTCTTTATTTCCAAAATTTTATAAATTTTAACCTGAGTAGCGCCGTCTCGACTTGCTACTTATAATATATAACTTTTTATAAGTTTCATAGCTATTAAAAGTGCGATGATTACATATAAAAACATTGGCTGTATGTTTAACATTTTAGTGTAAACTTAGTTTTAAATGTTATGCAATACAATTTCGTTAATTGAGATTGTTTTAAACCTTTATATTATTTAACGAAAAAATAAATAATAACCGTCAATTCAAAGATTTCTCTCTTCTTGCTTAAAGGAAAATAAATAAATAAATAAATAAATAAAAATAAAAATAGACGAAAATTGTTTATAATTACATCCTTGAATTACATACATAACTATCATGACATACGTAACTTTTAATTACTGCCTTCAATTAATGATACACACAAAAATAAAGAAAAGAAAAAAAAAAGAAACAGGAATTGTTCTACACAACATTCCGACTATTTAGTTGTTATCTGGCACTTAAAAAAATTTAATTCATTGAATTATTCAATAAATATTCAAAAGTGTAAATAAGGTTTTAAAATATTTTTTCTGAAGTTGGAATATTTTTACAACGAGCGGTAATACATCCGAATTCTTTTGTGAGACCCAGATAAACAGCCTAAATTTTAAGCAAGAAGTTTACAGTAACAATCTGCAGATAACTGTAAAACAGTTTTTTTTTTTTTTTAATAAATATTATATAATTAGCTCTAATTGGACATGATAATGTATGAAATTATTTCATACTCCCGTTTAAAATAACTAAATAATCCACACATCATTTCCTTTGATGTTATATACAGTTTACAAATTTAAACGACCCTATTTTAAATTTGTCTATTATTGTTGAGAAATATATAAAATTTTGTGTAGAACACAATGAAGGTATGATAATTTGTTTAATGTAATTAAAAAATTGGTCAATTTTTCTCCTCCAGGGAGCATTTTAATGAATTACACACAACCCGAATACGGATCATTCCTCGTCTCCAGACTTTAATCCTTGAGACTTTTAGCTTTGGAGGAGTTTGGAAGATCCGGTAAGTCGTGATAATACATAAACTTTACCTGATCTTAAACTATTAACCGGTGAATAAACTTTTCTGAGTGGCAAAGATTGACTAAAGAAGCATTTGTTTGTAAGCATGCCCTTTCCTTGTATGCTCGCATATAACCACGCTAGGATTTAACAGATAAGAACTACATAAAACTTAATGTTTCAAAATATTACGGCAAATTTCCATGACGAAAAATGTCGTCATGCCCATTGCAGTAGTAGTTCATGTAAGACGAATTATTTCGTCATACCTAGTTAACAGGTTAAAATCAGCATTTAACAACATGTTCGTGACACTTCCCCGAACACACTGCGTCCAGCTGAGGAACATGCTATATTGATACGGACGGTAGCTGACAATGTTGGCCATCATGTTGAGCCTTTCTTGTTGTAACAAATTTGTAAATTATCATTAACACGTTGAATGCCATGTGAGCCATCGGTGGCTGACATTGAAATTTCCGTTTACGCCACGTTAACCATCGGTGGCTGACAGTGTACAATATCATATAAATCCACGTCAACCACCGGTGACTGACTGTGTAAAATATGATATGAAACTAAAAGATTTACATTGTTTTAAGTAATTACTGAAAATTTATTTAAAATTTACTTAATTTTCATTTGTCACAGGATTATATCATTAAGACATTTTAATAGATTTTATTGAAGCACGCGTGGCCTGACAGAGATTTACTTAAGAATTCGCGGGGCGGTCAACGTGTTAATTTATGCTAAATGTGTAATTCCACAAAAAAGTTCTTGGTGGCAAAAATTTCATTTTTTTTTTTTCTTCAAACAAGTACCCTACCTACATTATGTCCTAGACGAAATTTCATAACTTTCTAGAAAAAAGTTTCGTCTGTAGAAAACTTTAAAATAAGGTCATTTAATTTTGGTCATCCTCTATATAAAAATATTTCGTACTTCCCTCTAAGATAACTGTAAATAATACGCACATTATTTCCCATAATGATCATAATACGAACCCATAATACATTAGCAAAGAAATTTAACATAACTTTTTTTCTTAAAAAATTTTATTTTTAATACAAGCTACGATTAATTACAGTCAATACACAGCTTTGTACAGGGTCATCGAAAAATGTGTTGGACACATTTCGAAAGCTTATAATTCTAAAAAGAACTACGGAAACACGATAATATTCTTTTTTAACAATTTGGCATGTGACCAAGAGTTTCAAATATAATTGGTACGCAACTTCGACTAAGAGTGTTGCGTAGCGGCGATGCGCGGTGGAAGATGGAAGAGGTCTTTGTTTAGCTTCCCGCCAATGTAACGGCAACCGTTTAGGAACCGTGTTGTGAGATTTTGCTACTTTTTTATTCAATAGTCACCAATAATTTTAAGAAGTGATATTTCATATAGACTGGTGGACAGTTGCTAAGGATGGATGACAATAACTTAGTTATTGTCATCCGTCCTTAGCAATTGTCCACCAGTGTATATAATAGACTATTCATCTTCGAAATGATTAGGCAACCATTACATTTAAAATTTAGTGGTAAATACCGGGGGCGTCAAAAAAATGTATGCACACTTTGAACCTCATAGAAACTGTATTTCCCGTGCAGAAAGGTTCAATTTCTGGGAGAAAGTAATGTTATCGCGACACACGAGCGTACCAGGATCAAAATTTGCCAGACCAGTGGATAGGTCGCAGGGGGCCAATCGAGTTTCCTTCACGCTCTCCAGACCTTACTACACTTGATTTCTTCTTATGGGGCACAGTAAAAGATGAGGTGTACAAACGTAAACCACGTAACCTAGACACACTTTGGAATGGGATTCAAGCGGCGTGCGCAGAAATCCCATTGGACACTTTGGTAAGATGTACGGAATCAGTGGTGACTCGTACTCAGCAACGTATTGATGCTGAAGGCCGCCGTTTTGAACAGTAATCACATTTGCATCAGAAAGTATGCATTTATGATTCAAAGAGCATTCATGTTTCAAATTGGACTTTAAGATTTCCATTTTCAGCAATTAAACTTTGTAGAACAGAACATACATTTTCTATGACGGTTCAAAGTGTGTATACATTTTTTTGACGCACCCAGTATTGAATAAAAATTTCGCAAAATCTGGCAAAACTGTTCAGTAGAAGGCTGAATGCGTTTTGTTGTCAACATAGTTGTTAGCAATTTTATATATTACGGTGCATTTTTATCCCCGCCTTTATTTCGCAACACTTTATTTATAGAACTAATTTTTCCAATTTATAACCACGATAAAATAAGATGAAATTACCCTTAAAATAAAAGCGGTAGGAAATAAAGGCGGAGCTAAAATTGAGCTGGAATAAATTAAATTGTTGGCATCTTTCGGTTAATCTCTGAGAATTCCGAATTTACAACGATGACTTAAAACATGCATATCTAATTTTATATTAATCAAATATTGAATTTATTAGTTAACGCCTTTTGAAGTTATTTGAACCCATAGACGTAATGAATGACTTTCTTTTATCCCTGTAAAAAACTGCCAGTCATTTGCTCATCAAAATCTATGTGCACCACCCTACAATAAATGACCAGATACTTTTGATTTCAAATGTTTTGTCATATTTCCACAAAAATTCTTGACAAATTTTCCTAAAACTTTGGCGTTTAAAGAACATGTTATACCTCATTTATTTCAGTAAAAGTTTTGCCCCGCAAGCCAGAAAGGTGTCTAATAAAAAGTTAACGAAAAAACAAAATGTTTGGCATTATTATATAAAAAAGAAATTCTCCAAATGCGTTCTGGCAATAACATGTCATTATGGGGCTTTATCTAATTATCTGTATTCATTTACATCGTATTGGCACATATACTCATGGAGACATAAAGGCTTTAAAAAAAAAAAATTAAATAAAAAAAAAACTACCTTATTTTTTAATTAAAAATGCAGAGTATTTAGCCCAAAGCTGTGCCATTTTTAGAAAACTTGACATACAGCAATAAGATTATAAATATATTAAATGCTTAATGAAATATTGGCATAGTTACCAAATAATTTTTCATTGCGCGTGAAAATGATGAGTATATTTTATCAATATTTATTTATTATTAACGGATACTATATTAACACTTTTGCGACCGCACGTTTTTGTCTTTTTGACAGTAAGATCCACCTATGGGCGTTATTCTTTTATATTACATTACTTTAAATAAATGTTTTTGTATTCATATAGAAAATGTAAATTAATATACATTACAATTATACTCTTTCTAATCAAAGTATTTGTATCCAAAATGCATTGATTGCACAAATGTGAATATTTGGTATAATGTTAAGAAATAATGTAACCGATGTAACCTAAAGAAACGCCCACTGGCGGAGTTACAAATTTTCAAATGACGTGAATTCAAGTCAGCTGTTGCGAATGTGTTACATTAATTGAATAAAAATAAAAATTTAAGTAAAACCTCTCATACTCATTATTATTATTATTCTTTTCTTAGAAGAACTGAAATTCAGTTTATTTATTCCTTTAACAACGATAAATTTCATTTGAGATTTTCATCTAAATAGCTCAATATATTCGACTAAAATTTATAGAAATGAAATTTCGTTAAAGCTTGAATATTTAAAAAATATTTAGTAAATTGCTCAAATTTTATAAGGAAGTTTTACATCTTTATTGCAGCATATTAAAAGTAAAGTAAGTAAAATGTCAAATCTCCTAAAGACGTTGCATTGGGTTTAATACTCTAAATCTAAATGTTAGATATATATAGGAGAAAGTTGGACAAAACGGGATACCATTCTTGTTTTTTTTTACTACGGAAAATATGTTGAAGAAAACCACACATTTTTTTTTATTATTATTTAACTACAACATTTATTAAAGCACACAAAAAAAAATATTTTTAACTAATTGTAATGATTGTAAAATAGTAAAAAAAAGTATTTACCAAACTCTTACACATCCCGTTTTAGCATACCTGGGTTGGATAAAACGAGATAGGGATTACAATGTTTAATTTTTTGTGTAAAACTAACTGAAGAGCATAATTAACTAAAACTGTGAAGCAAAATTTCCACTTGAAAGAACAATGTCTTCAGTAATCAGAGTCTTAAAATAAGAGTTTTTTATGTTTTTATTTACAGAATGGAAAAGACCTTTTATTTAGGCCAATACCAGAACAAAAGTCGCATAAAAAGGCATTAGAACACGCTTCGTGAGCCCATTCTTGGCATCCAGAACATTGTATCCAACCTTCACCAGCCTTAGAATCGACGTACAGTGTGTTACAATATATGCAGGTTCCTCTTCCCTCTGTTTCATCTTCAGACAATGACGACATGCATTCTTGGCTGCTTGCTGAAGGTTTATTAAACTTTTTTATGTTTTGACTTTTAACATCAGGATTAGGCGTTCTTTTGGATTCTTTTATAGGCCTACTTTCAGATTTGGTTGGACCTGGTAGCTCTTTTTCTTCTTCTTTTCCATTTCCTTTTCTTACAAACTTCTTTTTGGAATTTTTAGAAGGATTTCTTAGCAGCCTTTTCTTTAATTTCCTTGTAGTTTTATCATCCTTTCTATTTCTTCCATTTCTAACTCACTCTTATGGAGATGATGCTATTACTACAGTTTCTTTTATTTTCTTATCAGCCTTGTTTTCTGGGCGAGGTCCTTTTACTTGAGGTACAGGTAGAACAAACTTTGGAGAGATGGAAAAGGATAGCTTAGGTCGATAACTAGAGAGTTCCAATCATTTCTTCCCTGAGGATGTTCCAGGTTGGTCTGTCCGTAGGGTGTCTCCTGATAGGTTTGTTGGCCGGTCTACTCCTACGATATCCCTTGAGAAAAGTATATAAAAAACTGTATCCCGTTTTATCCAACTCATAAATGTCCCGTTTTCTCCAACTCTGACAATTTTCAAAATAAACATGGCTGCTGCCTAAATGTGAAAGGGAAATTAGATAGACTATACATGAGAATATTTGTTAATAAATGCTTAATGAAATGTAATATTCATCGGAATTGTATTCCCATACATGTAGGCAGAATAATGTAGAATACAACGCACGTAAATGTAGAAAGTGCCAAGAAAACAGAATAAAAAAGTTCTAAGAACTACAACTTTCCATCAACTAGTGGTCTCGAGACGGGACGAACTGAGAATGATGTAATGATGACCGAGAACAAGTTTCTATCGTCAACCGCTCGATAGCAGTACTAGCCGGGTCCCTAGGCGATGTATCCCATTTTGTCCAACTATCCCGTTTTATCAAACTTTCCCCCAATATATATATATATATATATATAAATATATATATTTTTTTTTCAGATAAATTTTTATATTTTCACGATACATGCAGCAGTCTCATTCATTAAAATGAATACAAATAATATAAAGAAGCCTGATAATCTCATGTCACAACCAGAACGCAATTCAAGCATTGCATTTTACAGGATGATCTCAAACATTTTTCTTTTTCTTTGATTTTTTCTTTGTCCATTTTTTGCTTTCGAGGCAAAACACTTGTTGACCATTTATTAAACAACAGATCAAGAAAAAAAGAAAGATGGTTTGTGTAGGATACCATTCTTAAAAACAACGACTTTTGCTCCCTGGAGCAATTATTAAAAATATCTCTCTTACAAAAACATAACTTTACATGGTTGGCATGATGATTAATCATGTCTCCCAGATCATGAAATACAGCCCGTACCAGCTTCTAGGCATGTTGAGTATTAAAACACTGGCCACTCCATACGGGTGATATCCTCTGGTTGTAGGCGTTAGTTAACAGTGTTTGCATGGTGAGGACGGGCATTGTCATCCACACAAATTCTGGGCCCATGGCACCCCTAAACAAACAAACATATTATTTTAGAATAATGTGCCGTTAAATTTGGCCTGTCATGGTTATGATTTAAACATGTAGATCGATTCTGGAGCTCATTGTGCTTCCACCCTAAACGACCAATCCTGCAACACCGTAACGGTGTCGTTCAATGATGTTGACTTGGTGGTAATGGGTACCTGGAGTTCTCCATATGAAAGTCTAACGTGAATCAGACTGCAAGCGAAACTTGGACTCGTCGGAAAACATCACACAAGCCCACTGTGCCGCTGTCTACATTGCATGTTCTCTACTCCAAGCTAACCGCTGGTTGCTGTGAGTGCAACATATCTGACAGTCCTGCAAGCATATAGACCAATATCTTCTAAACGTCTGTACACTGTTTGCTTTGAAACTGCAGTACCTGTGGCTGAAGATAGCGGACGAGACTAGTCTGATGCTGTGCTGCGTCTACTTCTTTCGGCAGTTACTACCAAATACCAGTCTTCATTCGGCGTTGTAACTCGGGGACAACCAGTACTGTAACGTCGACTGGCATTTCCATCATTTTGGAATCGATGCCAAAGCCTAGAGATGATAGTTTTGTTGATTCTAAGTTCCACCGATACTTCTATCTGAGTACGCCCACATTCCGCTCAGCCGATAATTCTACTGCGTAAAATATCATCCGCATGCGTCCTCTCTGTCATATCTATTCGGTTGTGGCACCAAGCGGCTTAGAGAACACTTGTGAACAATTTTCCGTCTTTGCTACCAATTCTTTTATACCCCATTCTTACACTTTCGTCATTGTGACATCATATTGGCGGCATCTGATAGTTTCCTATATTTTGCATATTATTCTTGAAGATGTGTGTCGTAATTCTACAGGTGAAGTTTTTGAATAAAGTTCGATTTCTGTGTAATTCTGAATTATACTTAATTTTTGGACACGAGTGTATATGAGGCCTAACATGTTTTTTTTTTACACGCCAGGAGTTTCAGGATAGTTGGATAACTATTTTTTATTTGTTTTACGTCTAATATGCCCACTCCATTATGGAAATGTAGTGTCGATCGAGCGACAATCACCTGTAAAATACTTACAATTCTTAACTCAAATGGATAAGGCGTTTGGACGCTATCACACTTTAAACAATTTGAGTCGTTAGGCCGTAATGATAAAGTTTTTTTTTTTTTGTCTCCTAGTGGAAGAAATATAAGTCCTAGACGCATCAGAACAGAGGCTACAAAAAAGGACTAGGGCAGGCATACTATTATAACATTCGCAGCTATCGTAGGTCACAAGCCGGATCGTACACTCGGCAGCAATAGTATCCGAGCACTATCAATAATCCCTGTCTAAAAAAAGTACACTTAATACTGCTTTGTTAAACAAATCATTGTCGAATCATGTTCTTTGAAAGGCTAAGAGCATGATTCGACAAGGATTTATTTAACAAATCAGTATTAAGAATATTTTTTACTTTCTTCTAAATGTAATATAGAGAAAGTATTGGATTCGCGAAAATTTTCTACCTCCGTTTTTTGATGGATTTACATGTTTTGGGATGTCCAGAACACGAATTAATAGTTTTTAGAAAATGTCTGTCTGTCTGTATCATTTTTTTTGTGGACGCTGTATCTCACGAACCAATGAATGAAATTTAACCAAACTTGGTATTTAGTTGCACCCTGACATGAACTGGTGCTGATTAGATTTGGGGATCAATAGCTCAACAGGTGGCGCTGTGATCGCATTTTATGCAAATTTTTAACATGGCAGAATAGGACAAAATTTCGTATAAATGGGCATAATGAGAGTTATTTTAAACTTGTGATTGTAAAAGTAATATGAATTATTGATAATAGTAGTAGGTAACTAGGAAAAAAACTTTGTGCATGTGGGTCGATCGGTTCACCCCCTTGGGGGGAAGTACCCCCCCCCCCCCGGGAAAGGAAATTTTCAAGATGGGTATCTTTCGAAAGGTCTCGTTGATAATAGCAATAGTTAACTGGGAAAAAAATTTTATGCATGTGGGGGCATCGGTCACCCCCCACTGGGGGGGGGAGTACCCCACGGGGTGCAAAGTTTCAAGATGGGTATCTTTCGAAAGGTCTCGTCAATACCTTTAAAACGAATGGTTGAACCATAAATCTGTGATAACTTAAAACAAAGTTATCGATTTTTTTTTACTTTTAACGAAAAAAACATTAAAAAAATTGTATTATTATTTTTTTTTAACGAAATTTAACCAAACGTGGTAATTAGTTGGTCCCCGACATAAACTGGTGCTGATTACATTTGGGGATCAAAAGCTCAACATGTGGCGCTGTGTTCGCATTTTATCTAAATTTTTAACATGGCAGTATGGGAGAAAATTTCGTATAAATGTGCATAATAAGAGTTATTTTAAACTTGTGATTGTAAAATTAATATGAATTATTGATAATAGTAGTATTTAACTAGGAAAAAAATTTTGTACATGGGGGGCATCGCTTCCCCCCCCCCGGGGGGAGTAAATTTTCACAATGTGTATCTTTCGAAAGTTGTCGTTGATAATAGTAGTAGTTAACTAGCAAAAAAAAAATTGCATGTTTTTACGGGGATTATTGCTAGTGCTCAGACACTTTTGCTGCCAACTGTACGATCCGACTCGTGATCTACGATAGCTTGGTAGGACAGGTTGACAGGTTGTGCTGTGTATTATTGCCATAGTATTATATTTAGGTGCACCATGTGGTCAACACATAATCTTCAAAAGATATACAGGGCTGCAAATATTCAAGCGATAACATTATTTTTTATTGTTAGTAAAAGTACTTTAGTATAATATTTTACCATGTTCTGGAAAGTTACTGAGGAATTGAAATGAGTTCCGCATAGACATATGATAAATATTGCATGTTTTTAAGTCAAATATACACCGCTTGTTTTTTTTTTTTTTTTTTTTTTTAATATTTACATGTTTTGAGGCTTCATGGTTACCGAAGTCAAGCTTTTAACCTTTGATCTTTATCTGTGTCTGTATCTGTTAGTCTAACTTAAAAACAAATAATTTCAGGAGATCCAAATGTTGCATTTTGAAGTTCATATAATCTGGTGTGTCACTCACATGACTTTATCTTACCCTGAAATTGAATACTATAAATAAAGATTGGAGATTAAGGGATAAAATAAAGAGTCCTGTTACGCAAATCTATGTTAAAACAATTCAAATATGGATTCGGAACAGGTTTATTTGACAAATAATTCTATGTGAGGGGACTACCGCCCCTCAACTCCCCCGTTTTATTACTGTAACCTATATTTATATAGAATTTAAACCTATTATTAAATTCGAAAGTTCTTTTAAAATTATTTAGACAATTTTCACAGCAGCATTTCTTTAAATTTATCGATCTTCATCACACATTTCAACTTCACAAACATATCAACTTCAAAATACAACATTTGGATCGTCTAAAATTATTTGTTTTTAATGTACTCTAGCAGACGCAGACAAAGATTACCTAACATTAAAAACTTGACTTCGGTATTCAGGAAACTTTCAAAAAGTGTAAATATACAAAAAAAAAAAAAAAAAGCGATGAATATTTAACTGAAAATATACATTATTCACCATACAGCGATGGGGATTTAAATTCAATTCCAGAGCAACTCTCCTGGACATGGTAAAATATTACAGTAAAGCACTTCCACTAAGAATAAGAAAGAATGTTATTGCTTAAATATTTGCAACCCTGTATATCTTCATATCTTCTGAACGTTATGTACACATCAAATGACGGACATAAACATAATCCTATATTAATAACACACGACCCAACCTGAAGTATACTTCCATCAATTTTCAAGTATTGTCGCACAATAATCTAGTTCTTTTGCAAAGTCCTGTAAACAAAAACAGTGAATGATTTCTATGCAATATTCTACATGAAACATGTTTTTACGCATATAATATATATATATATATGTTTGTTTCATTTGGTTTAGTGCGGTCTATAAATGTTAAACTCTACTTATTTGTAACTTCCGCCATAGACGTAATGTATGTCTTGGGTGTCCCTGTACGCGAACCATTTCTCAACGAAAAGTAAAGTTTAGTGTAACATCCGTATATGATATACATTTATAACACTAAGTTTGAACTTTCTGCTATAATTTGGTTTTGAGATATGCTGATAACAAACAGACACACACACAGACCAACCGCTAAAAACATGATTTTTGGATTCAGGGACCTTAAAACGTGTAAATATAACAAAAACTCAATTTCGAAAATGTGACCCAAAAACAATACTTTCTCTACTTTATGGGTAAGAGAAAGTAATAAGTTCGTTGCTGGAAAAGTTTGATCAAAATTGACAATTTTCAAGGAATGTTGCGCGTAAAAGTTTTCTGAATATTTTCAAGTGAACTTTTAAATCATATGACGCTGCACTTGTCGAAGATTATTGGAAACCTGACCCTCTTTTGACCACGGCAATATGGTTTTTGCCACGGCTTCATTTAAAATCAGTTTCTATCATTTTCCTCACAGCATACCACACTCTCCATTCTTTTCGAATTTAATAATAATTTTCTTAAAAACCTCTTCCCACAGAGGCCTTTTCTGTAAGCCATTAAAGCGTGATGTTCTAAAAGTGCAGTTGATAAAACACTTAACCTTCTAATGGACACCCCTAGATTAGCAAGCATTGGTTTTTCTTCTTTTTAAGGCATGGTGAAGAATGTTTTACTACCTTGACTAACATTTTTAAAATGTTCCAGATTTGCATAGCGATTCTTCTACATTGTGTGGAAAGAGTCATCTATAGGTTGAAATTTGTACTGTTAATTTTTATTACAGGTTTAATTTCCCCATGCACCATATAAAATACATACCAAGTTTCAATGAAATACTTTTTACAGAACCGGCAGTGCCAGATTTACGGCAGGGCATTCAGCGCACGTACCCTGGGCCCTCACACCGAAGGGGCCTCCAAATAATTCCACCATTCATAAAAATAAAAATAAAAATAGTTAAAAGGAAAATTTCCTTAACTGAGTAATGATGATCTATGTTTTATATTTTTTGTCAACAAACGGCGATATTACGGTGCAGTTTTATAAATCGGCAATATGATCTTTCAAGGTAACTATCACCTTGTACGAAGAACTGCGATATTTCTATTAAACACATATACAACTGCATATTGCATTCCAAATTTTTACTAATGCTAAATTAGATCAGAAGGATAGGAAATACAGTCGGTAACAGAAGTGTCCTGTGCTTACACTGACTAAGAACAGGATTCGACAAGGATTTATTTAACAAAACCGTGTTAAGTGTACTTTTTTTACATTGGAATTTTTGCTAGTGTGCGGACATTTTTGTTACCGACTGTACTTCTACTAGTACAAGTTCTAAGTAGGTCTAAACAGGGTAACATTAATTAAAATTGTCCAGTTATGTATTTACTTAAAAACTGTTTTGAGAATAACTATATGATATTGATTGAAAATTTTAGAATCACCTGTAAAAAAGGAAATAATTAACATCATTTTGCATTATACGTTAATTTATACAATTAATATAATTTTCTAAATATATCTAGAATCTAAGGGTCATTTCGTGTTTAGATCATAATGAATCAGCACTTTAATCTAGAAACTCATTCTCATTAATTGCAGTTTTATTAAAACTAGTATCGCCCAGTGGTCGAAACTCGACCATTCTTTTTTTTGCAAAGCGACGCAAAGCAAAGTTATTGCCTTGTCCTAAACGGAATGCAATTGCAACACAGCTGCGGCAGTTGTTTGCTGATATTCAGTCTAACTGAATCAGCAGAGTTTTACTTAATATAACTATTTCTCTCTGTAGATGTTAGCCTTTCCTGAAATGAGAGAAAATCGCAACGTGAAAACGCCCCTTGTTGTGTGGTACAGTCCAGAAGCTAATAGGTACCATGTCAAACCAAGGCCCAACCAAGTATCAAATTCTGTTAAATTAATACGATTGGTTCATAAAGTACAGTGTTTGTACAAAAAAAAAAAAAAAAAAAAAAAAAGATATTTTTCAAAAGAGGTCGAATTGAGTTCGAGAAATTTCAAAACGTGTAACTTTATCGAAAACCGAAAACCGAAAATCTAAAACTTTTCTGAATCTTAGATTTTCTACTTATATATGCAGAGGAAAGAATAATAAATCCACTTTTAAAAAAATAAAAATAAGTAGTCAATTTCACTTAATTAAAATGCAAGGAAATCTCAAAACGTGTAAATTCATTGAAAACCGGAAATCAAAGGTTTTTATGTGTCTTCTACTTGCTTCTTCTACCCACAAAAGCTAGCAATAAAGACACTTTTTTAAAAAATAAGTAGCCAATTTCAGTTAATTGAAACGTAAAGAAAGCTCAAAACATGTAAATTCAGCAAAAAACGGAAATCGGAATTTTTTTCGTATCGTTTACTTATACATGCAGCAGTTAGTAACAAATCCATTTTCCTTTTATTTAGTATATTAGTTGAATATTTATTGTTTAAATATCACTCTTTGAAATGAAATGTTTATGTTTACATTCGAAACTAGAAGTTTGCCTTTTTTTTTTTTCTGGAGTTTTGTGATTTTAAATTAAAATTTTATCAATTTTACAGAAAAAATAACTCAATCAAACACATGTAGACAGTAACTTATATATAACTATACCCAAATATCGGAATTAAAATCGGCAGATAATTTCCGTTATTTTTTAATAATTTTTTACAAAAAATCCAATGGACAATCAATGAACGAAAAGAGAAAATCTTTTTCATGGCTCCATGGACAGACAGTGACGTCATCACTTCGCTTGCGTATAGTGATGCTACATTATACAAATTACTGTGTCTATGGTTTTATTTGAGCTTTATGAAATTGCCAGATTTAACAACTTTCTACTTTTAGGTATTTTTTAATGTAAAGGAATACGTGTATAAAAGAGAAAAATGGGGGAAAATGCATAAAAAATAAATGTATTTTTAAATACCTTCATGACATCGTAAGAAAATAATATTTGTATTCGCACCTTCCGGCTAACCATACCTTTCGAATGATACCATTTTCAACCCTCTACTCCCATAATTAATATGTTAAAAAGGGACAACAAATTTTATGCTTGCCTATTAATATATATATATATTTCATTTTACAGGATAAAAAATTAAAAACAATTATGTTGTCATTTATAAGCATGATGAGCGAAATTCGAATGTCTATAAATACCTTTTTGGATTCAATATTGCCATTTACTATTTTTTAAAGTCAAATATGAGAGTCACGATTGTTCTCTTGTTGCTTGTTACTGCAGTAACATAGGTAAGTTACTTCTAAATATATTACACATATATTATTACCAATATGGTATTATTTGTACATTTCATGTGCTGTTTTATATATATTTATATACATATATATATGAAATATAATTAAAAGCCCCCTTAAAATTATAGCTTATTTCTCAAACTTAAATGTTTTTACCTCCCAGTAATCCACTGATAGCGCCCTAATTAATTCTTTATTAATTCATTTTCTAAATTATTTCATTAATTAAGAATTCTGTAACTTATTCTCAATTCTTAAAATTATTTTTATTTTATTTTTCGATGAAACAAAACTTATTTATTATATTGCGCTATGCAAATGCAATCCAGAATATTCTGACCCCTCCTTGCGTATCGTATGACTCCCATAAACCAATTAGAGCACTCTCAGCATCACGTGATCGCTCCCGCGAAAAGGATTATTCAGTCGGTCTCGAGCCAGGGGACTTGGAGTTAGGTTTTTTAAGATGAAGTTGACAAGGATGGCTCACCTTCGCGCGATGGATTGTAAACCTGAATTGCATTAAAGAAATAGTTACGCCAACGACTGAATTTTAATTATTTAAATGTGTAGCTGTCCATTTTATTATGACATATATATATATATATATATATATATATATAAGGTTAATCTAGGAGAGATCCTGCTGTAGGAGAGATTGCGCACATAGGAGATCAGCGGGAAAGAATAGAGTGGGAGCGTTGCGATTTCAGGTAGTTGTACATAATCACTAATGAAGGGCCGATTTTAATGTGCATGTTGATTGTTCAAAAGTAAAAGAAAAAAACGTGCTTATTTTATCTCGTTTTAAATAACTGCTTGAATTTTTACAACCCTTCCTAAGAATTTCAATACAATGGTAATAGTACAAAATATTTTTAATTTAAACAATATCTCATAAACTACTGACCCACACTAACGGTACGAGCACCACGATTTTCTCTTAAAGAGAATAATTATTTAATAAAAGACTGTGCAATTTCTCCTACCAAATTGGGAAAGTATACGCTTTTGTTTTTAGGAGAGACTGCGCATTGACTTTTATAAAATTCTATACTAATAGAGATTTCGCAGCTTAATGTTAGTGACATGACAATGAGGATGAGTTTCTTGAATGAATATACTGTAAAAATTTTTCAATAAAGTTATTTTCACTATATGTCAGTAAGCTGTTAGACTTGAAAAGGCAAAAAAGCGCCGCAGGCGCCACCGAGCGGGAAATTCGTAAAGTCGGATTTTTCAAGGATCGCGAACCAGCTGGTCGCCAAAGGCAGCTAGTGAAAAATATGGACATGAAGAACACTGAGGCTGACAGGAAGAAGACTGTGTAATGTTCATGTTTGTGGTATGCGAATAATAATATAATATCTTGTCTGCAGTTGTTGTTCAATCTCTTCGATATCATTTTGCCTTAAATAAAATAAAATATCCATCTTCTTTACATATTTTTGCAATTATCTACTATTTTTTGAAGACTAGCCTTTCTCACAATTCTTTTAACTGTACCAAAAATACCGCCACATAGTCCTTTCCCATGGAACATATGGCAAAAAAAAGAGCCGCTCAGCTACCATTTCAAAATCTTGTTCGTGATAACACAAATTTATGAACGTTTTGTTGTTCTTATACTGGGTGACTGACCCATGTTTTGAGAAGTCAGCTAGCGAAGTGAAGTGGAAGCTGATTGACATTTTTTCCATGTGCCATGGAAAAGAACCAAGTGCTAGTATTGGCAGGACAGTTAAAGAAATATGAGAAAGGCTAGTCTTCAAAACACAGTAGACAATTACACGGAAAACATAAAGAAGATTGATATATTTTTTTTTTTTCGAGGTAAAATATTGAAGAGATGAAACAACAAATGCAGACAAGATATCAGCTTATAACTCACTTACCACAAACATAAACATTATAGTTTCATTCCTGTTATAGCCTCAGTGTTCTTTATGTCCGTGTAACATATGTTTCAGAGGAATTCAAGGTTGTTACTGTCAGTAAAGAAAATCCAATTCAATACCAGGCTCAATTGCAGCCAAAATAAATAATTGTGTTTGCTACGTGTTGATAATGATCGGCGGCTAGATGAGATTATGGGAGTGAAAATTTACAATAATGAAGAAGTTAGCATCACTATTTCCATTCTAGAGGTCCTGGTACATTCTAAGAAGTCAGCTAGCGACTGTGATTCATGGGTCTAGAAGAAATAAAGATTCTTATACCCTCTGAATTGTACTTGACAGCTGCACAGAGAAGTTACAACATAACTTCATACGTGAACGAAACCATGTCAATTTTGCCGAAGGAGGAAAGGGTAAAATAATAAAGAAAAACCTAATTAAAAAATATAAGGCTTTCTTTCTCTTCTTTTTAGATCACATTGCATTTTGTATATGAATTTCAATTAAATTTAATTGAATAAAGTGTTTTATTTAATAATTCCATGTCTACTTAAACTATTTTCAATAGCAGTCATGAGTGGTATTTTCTGCTACTTTAAAAACTTGTATCTTTTTTTTTCCTATGGAATAACAAGATAATATTTGTTTTGTTTTAAAATACAGTATAAGGGCTTTTCACTATGACATTGGGTTTTTATCACCTGTACAATATGGCCTCTTTTTATAGGGGGCGTGAAAAAGCACGTTTTTTAATTTTTTTTTTAATTTAAGCAATTTTTTCAGGATAAAGAACCATCAGTAACAGCTGTTTTCTTCATATAGTATTGATATGTAAGGGAAAAAAACTCGGTTTGTTACTGCAACTCCTTCATTGTTTTTTTTATTGTTTAAAATAACAAAAGATCATTTGCGAATGGCTATTTGCTATCAAAAAAGCTCTATTTAGTATTAACATAAATACATGAGAAGAGGGTATTATGGAATACCATTTACATTTCTTAAAATAACTTTACTTGTTTTTAATAAAAATCCCCAAAATCATGAGGAGTACATAGTGTAATTATTTGTAATGAATTGCCAATGAAAAAAAATCCAAAAATTTTTTTTTGTTGTTATAAAAACTTAACCTTAAAAAAAAAAAAAAAGTTACAAATGGAGGTTAATATGAAATAGTCGGGTAATATGGAATAGGAGGTTTAAACTGTTTAAACCATAGAAAAACTAGTTAGACTTCATAAAATCATCTTCGGAGAATTTTTTGTGACAGAAAATACATTCGGCATCTTTATTTTCTGTTTCTTTAGTTGAATACATGAAGTCAATTTCAGATGATACTATGAAATACCTAGTATTCCACAATACCCGACACACCATTTTTAAAAATAATCTTTTAATTTGATGGACAAAATATTTTCATCTGAAAAACGACCTATGTATAAAAAAAATAATTCTTTGAGCATACATTATGTTTAACATCAATGTTAAAATCCCATGTGTACTAGTAAGTTTAAATGTTTGAAAAATTACCAGAAAAAACTTTTAAAAATCACAAAACATACTTTGTTCTATAGAGAATGGTACGGCAGCAACAAACGATTGCTTCTTACTGTATTGCTTCATGGGAATCCTTCTTGGTCAATTCATAACATTTTAAAGAGATAGCAGCACTAATCAAAGCCGAAACCTCGGTATTCCATATTTCTCGACTTTTCCATAATACCCTCCTCTCCTCTATATTTTACTATGCACAAATAAAAGCTCTTTCTTTAACCTTTCTAATATAGATCTACCTGATCTTCCTGCTAATTCGAATAAAAGTTCAACAGCTTTTAGAAAATGAGTAGAGATGGGCGTTATTTCACATAACATAATAAGTAATATTATTATTGCATTGTAGCCTATTAGCACAGTAATATATTACAAAAAATATCCTATTAAAAAAATAATATTTTCAACTTTATCTCTGCACGCGAAATAGACAAGAAATTTCTGGCGATAAAACTGATATAATACACCATTATACAAGTAAAAAGCTTGAATTATTTCTTTTATATAATTACTTTTTTATTTAATTTTATTTAATTTGCAAAATACAAAAACAATGTTATGAACGCCAGCTAAAGACCCGCATCAGACTTTCCGCGCAGATGTTCGAATCGATTCGTTACTTCACGTCTGAAAAAAATAGGTCTGAAATCTCAGTAAAGGAATACAAACGATTTCATGCAATCTGTTACTCAGTGATATTCTGAATCAGTAATATCTTTTCATTTCTAAGTTCATAAAATTATCGTTAAAAAAATAATACAGATGCAGCTGTTTTATTTTTTTTAACGATAATTTTGTAATGATAATATTTTCTAGAATGTATTACGGAATATTCCTTGTGAAATATATTAATCAAAATAATTTTAATAAGCAAGATAATTTTAACGTTTAGGACAAATAACATTGTGCTCATATTAATTTAGAAATGATTTTATTTGGTGTTGATTATTTTTCATGGGATAATAAAATCTTTTGGGTATAGAGATATTTTGATACCACGGTTTAACGAAATAGTGTTAATTTATGCAGCTAGCATGAGGGTAAGGGGTGATTATTAGATGTTGATTACTATTTCGTCATGACGGTGAGGAATGGAATTACACTTGCTAGGTTTGGCTTCGCCTGCGTATTGGAAACAGATGTTTTAGGACGGGAGTTTGATAATTGAAAGGAAGGAGTGTTTGTTTATATTTTAATTGCTTATACCAGAGCAGATGAAATTGAAAATGCGTAATGGCATACAGCATTTCCATTTATTGTTGTTTTATTAAGAATAATTTGAGAAGAAAATTGAATATTTATTTATTTATTTATTTTTACTGTTTAGCTTTTCTTCGCTTTTTTTTTTTTTTTTTATCTGATTTTTTCTTGGGACTATTTTTTAAGATTTAAAATGAGTGAAGCTGTTAAGAATAGTTAATTATGCTCTTATGTTAAAATTAAGTGTCTGAGAAAATACATCATTTTATGCAATTTTTGTAAGCAAAATCTATATTTTTTAACAAGCGTTTCTAATTTTAGAAAACATATTCAAAGTGACTGTTTGCTAGGTATGAGTGAAAAACACTAATTTTCTTGTCAATCTTGAAAGTTCAAGTTCTTCGGAAAATCAAAAGAAATAGTTACTCGGTAGTTTAAGATTTGGGATGCCTTAAAGATGTTTCTTAAAAATTTGCTATTACTATTTAATTGTTCCTTAATTACATATATGGCTTATAATATGAGAATTCTTTTTTTTTTTTTTTTTTTCAGAAAACGGCTCTCGTGTACGTGTTTCTTGATATTATTTGAAATATTCTGTTTTCGTGTTTAAAGGAATTGGTTTAATGAACCTTAAGCTTACTCGATTGGGACAAACGTTTGTATAAAATTTTGACCACTATTTCATTACCACTAAAATTTACCACTATTTCATATCAGCGTTTTTTTTTTTTTTTTTTTTTTTTTTTTTTATTGAAGAAATTCTAGTGTTAAACAAAGTGAAAATTACTATTCGAAAGCATTGGGACTTAAAAACATGAACCGCATGAACTATATAGGACACATGTATATATTGTATATCATCCAGAAAGGATCAGAAAGACATTAATAAAAAAGCACCACAAAACTGGCGTTGTAAAAAATATTACTTACAAACTTTGAATAAACACCATAAAATGCAATAAACTCGCAACATTTATTTCGGGTCGAAAAAACACATGACCCTTCATCAGGCGAATAAAGTAAGCACGGGAGCTGCAGTCAAAGCGGCATGGTGTTTATTCAAAGTTTGTAAGAAATAGAAAGACATTAGCCATATGTAAACTAAAAAGTAATAGGTTATAAAAATAATATGTTGCAAAAACCTATTACCAAAGGAAGTATGGAACGAAGTAACCTATTACTGAAAAGTAACTATTTATCCCATCTCTAAAAATGAGTCTGAAATGGCAATTTTTACTCATCTGTGCAATAAACAAATGACTATATCCCCAAAACAGAATTTTTTCAAGAAATAAAACTTACTGTTTTGGGATACAGAATACAGGAACATATTACTTACGAAATTTCATCAAAATCAAAAATGGTGTGGCACAGCTCATTTGTTGATTTAACATGGAATGACCCTTCTATGAACGCATTTTTATTTTACATATAGTGATTGATTTATTGATTGATTGAATAAAACAATCACTTTCCATAAAGCATTTAATTACATATCTATATAGGAACACCAATGTAACATATCATCCGACTGCGAAGGAGAATACCCTTGCTGCATGTACCCTTACCCTTGCGATGATCCCCCTTGCAAAAGATTCATCGGGGTCTGCAGCGAATATAATCCAGAAGGTAATAACGCTTATGTTTTATTTGTGTTTAATTTTGATTCGTTGAATTAGGTCCACTGGAAGGGTTTGTCCGTTATATTCATTAAAATGACACTGGACAAATTTTATTTAACAATAATTATACGGTACATTACTAATTATCATCTCAAAATTTACCGAAAAATATTTTAAATATTTTCTAGGATGAATTTCCTGAATCATTTTATTAAGTCAAACGAATAGAACTTTCCAAAAGACCTAATATTTTTAAATTGCATCGTTTTCAACTTTTTATAAACACGTCGCCAGTTTCATTTTTTACTAGTATGCGCATGTTTATTATATGCTTTCTTTTAATCCATTTTTCGCGAGAGTTGTGTTCACACAATACCAGATGTAATTTCGTTCAACAGTTAACTATAACATATACTTTATATTAAGTATTGTTTTTAACAAAGGAAAGGTTAGATATTTATTTTATTATTAAAAAATTTGATCTGAAAATTAATTTTATATTTAAAAATAAATTTCAAACTTGAAGCACTAATCAGTCCAAAAGTTTTGAAAATCTTCATATTTGAATACGTTTACACAACTTGTAAAAAAAAAAAAAAATGTGTTTCATAATGCAATAATTACTTTTGAAGTCATCTGTAGTTTTTGCTGCTTTATATTCCCTCAAGAAAATTTCCGTAAACATTTAATTGTATTCATTCTACACACTTATCCCACTGAAGTTGTACAAATACAACACCCTGCATTTAGTAAGTGTTATATCTGTTGCTTCTTTATTTAAGAGCCGCTGCAGTCAATCTGACTGTTGCCACCAAGTGGCTGTTACATCTTATACATACAGTTACGGTTACATCTGTAACATCTATATATACAGTTACGGTTACATATCTAACATCTCCCCTTTTTCAAAGAATGACACACAAAAATTGTTATTAAAATATTTACAACGTGCATGAAAGAACGAAAGTACAAATATAAACAAACAAACACACAAGAACACTTACTTTGTTACAAAAAACAAACAATTACTTATTTACTACCCCGTACCGGTTAGGGGGCTTAATTATACGACCATATTTTCTCGTATACTGTCAATGTATTGTTTAGAGTCCGATTTCTTTTTTGAATTATCATTATTAAAACCATTAGCATTCAAATTAATATTTACAGAGTCTTTGTTAGTAGAAGTGGAACCGGTCACTTCAAAATCCTGTTCAAAAATTGTCTCATTATAAGAAGGTTTTAAATCAATTCTATTTCTTCTTAAAATGTTATTTTTCTCATTTCTTACCCAATAGCTTCTAGGGCTTTTATCTCTTTTAATAACTATGCCTCTTTCCCACTGATTTCCAGAACGAATCAAAACATTTTGATTATTTGAAATTTCCGATAAGGGTCTAGACGTTCTATCATAATAGAATTTACTTAAGTTTTGTTTATTTACAATTTTATTTCTCATGTTCGTTTGGAGTTCTGGCTTTAATAATTCTCTATTTATTGGTAATTTAGTTCGTGTTCGTCTACTCATTAAGGCTTGAGCGGGAGAAAAATTTAACCCTTTTATGGGCGTATTTCTATATTCTAGGAGCGCACTGTTAATATCCTGATTAGACTCATAACATTTTTTCAACATATTTTTAGCAATTTTTACACCGCTTTCGGCTTGACCGTTTGATTTCGCGTATCTCGGACTACTATTTACGATTTCAAAATCCCATTCCGATGAAAACTTTCTAAATTGATACGAATTAAAGGGCATGTTATCTGCGACTAGAATTTTAGGAATTCCATGCGAACTAAATATCACTTTTAATTTCCCAATTATTTGATCTGCTTGTTTATTATTTAAGGGAACAATTTCTAACCACTTAGTTAAATAATCTATTAAGACTAAGTAATTATTTTTCCTAAATTCACAAATGTCACACCCTATTTTTTCAAACGGTAATGACAAAATGTCATGTGAAATGAGTGGTTCTTTACAATTTTTTGGTCTGTACTTTTCACAAACAGAGCATTTAGAAATTAAATTTTCAATATAATTTCCCATATTAGGCCAATAAAAAATTACTCTAGCTCTAGATTTACTTTTTTCTATTCCGAAATGTCCATCATGAATTTTATTAAGCATTTCTTTTCTAAGATCAACAGGAACAACTATTCTACCATTATAAAAGACTATTCCATCTTCTTCAAAAAGATCTTGTCTTAATTTATAATAACATTTACATTGTCTGAAACATCTTTTTTACTCTTAGGCCAACCATTTTTACAATAAGTTACCAATTTATTTAATACTGGATCTTTTAAGGTACATTTCTTAAACTCATTTAATTTTTTATCAGTTACATGCATATGCCTTGTAGCTTTCACACAATGAACAATTTCTTTTAAAAACTCATCAGTATCATATTCATTAAGATAAGATCTAGATAATAGATCAGCTACATGCATTTGCTTACCTGGTACATAAGAGACATCAAGATCATATTTAAGTAACTTTAATTTAATTCTTTGTAACCTACTAGATAAAACATTTACAACACTTTTATTATGAATTGATACTAAGGGTTTATGATCAGTATGAACAGTTATTTTTCTACCATAAATATAATTATGAAACTTTTTCGTAGCAAATACTATGCTTAAGTACTCTTTTTCGATTTGTGCATAGTTCTGCTCAGCCTCAGACAAAGCACGTGATGCATAGGAAATCGGTTGTCCCTCTTGTAACAAACAACACCGTAGTCCACTTTTAGAACTGTCACATTGCAATACAATTTGTTTAGTAGAATCAAAAACACCAAGTACAGGGGCTGTGCTTATTTTTTCTTTAAGTTCATTAAGAGCTTTTGTATGCACTGGTAACCAATCAAATACTACGGATGTTTTGAGCAATTCCCTCAAAGGAGCAGTTATCTCTGACATGTTAGGAATAAATTTCCTTAGATAATTAATTAATCCTAAAGTTTTTTGCAACTCTTTTTTATTACTAGGTGCCTGTAAATTCATTACAGCTTTAACCTGTTCAGGGTCTGGTTTAATTCCATTTTTATTAAATACAAGACCCAAATACTTAACTTCATTAACGCGATATTGTAACTTTTTAGGATTAAATTTTACATTCAATTTTCCTGCTCTTTCTAATACTTTTGGAACAATTTCATCATGCTCCTTTTCAGAATTTGCACAAATTAACATATCATCAAAATAAATAATCACACCAGGTATATCACCAAAATTTTTTTCATTAGCTTTTTGAAACAATTCAGGTGCAATATTTAAACCAAACGGAAGGCGGTTAAATTTAAAACAACCAAAGGGAGTACTAAACTGACATAATTTACTAGAAGGTTCATCTAATTTAATTTGGTAAAATCCATCCTTTAAATCAAACACACTATACATAGATTTATTACATAACTTAGGCATTAATTCTTCAATCGTTGGTATTAAATGACATTCTTTTTTAATAACTTTATTAAGATCCTGTGAATCTAAGCATATTCGAATTGACTTGTCAGGTTTCTCTACTATAACTAAATTATTAATCCAACCATCTGGATTCTCTACCCTACTTATAATTTTATCTTTTTCAAGAGCAATTAATTTCTCTTTTAATTTTGGTTTTAAGGATTCTGGAATCCTTCTGGGGGGTTTAACTAGTGGCTTAGCATTACCATCAATTTTAATAGAACACATTAAATTAAATGTTCCTAACCCCTGAAAAACATCTTTATTTTTCTCAATAAATTCATCCTTATTTTTTATTTCAGTATAATCTACTTTTTCTCTTTTAATCAAACCCAATTCAATACAACTAGGTAATCCTAACAATGTTTTAGAATAATTATTACAGTTTACAACAATAAAATCTTGATATTTAGTACAATTATTCATTTTACACTCTAAGTTAATTATACCTAGGGGTTTAATTAAATTACCACCATATGCTTCTAAAAATATCTCAGTAGGACTTAAGGAATAATTACATTTTAGCGATTTAAGTAAATCATTATGTATTATATTTACACACGAACCAGTATGTAATTTAACTGATAAGATTTTATTTCCTTCCTGTAACGGTTGTATCCAACTTGATTCCTTAGCACACAGCACTGAATCTACAAAAATAAATTTTTCCATATTATTAACTCTCTTGGAGTTAAACCTATTTTTACAACCAATAGCAAAGTGATTTAACTTATCACAAATTTTGCATCTTTTTCCAAACGCCGGACACTTTCCTCTGACATAATTATAATTACACTTTTTACATTAATAATTCTTTTCTTTTTTATTTTCACTTCCAGTAGCTGTCTGGGTCCGTGACGTCGAATTGTTCGAAGTCTTATTTTTTGCTTGTTTATTTTTCCCTATTAGAGACACAGAGTCTGCTACGGTACTCGTTTCGTTTAGAATATTTACTTCAAATTTCCGCTGTATTACTTCTGATTGTTTTTTACTTATTTCTGCGGCTCGGCAAATGTCAATCGTCTTTTGGAGTGTTAGATCCGATTCTCTTAATAGACGTGCTTGAAGCAGTTTTTCTTTCGTTCCAATAAAAATGCGATCCCGAATTTATACTGTCAGATAAATTTCCATATTCACAAAATTTTATAAATTTTCTTAAATCTGTTAGAAACTCATCAAAGTTTTCAAACTGTTCTTGATTTCTGCTATTAAATACATAGCGTTCGATCACAACATTTCTGCGTGGATTTGCATAGTTCTCAAAGGCATTCAGAACATCCGCTAATGTATTTCTCTGCTCATCTGTTAGCTCAAATGTATTATAGAGTTCGACGGCATCTTCACCAATGCACTTTAATAATATTGCTACTTTGACGTCGTCATCTTTCTCCGTGTGGCCTCCTGACTTTAAATAAATTTCAAATTTCTGTCGAAACTTTCGCCATGCTTCGGCGATATTACCGGAGAGGTCCAAACCTCTTGGAACTTTTAAAGAATCCATTCAGGATTTATTCGAAAATTAATTTCGGAACAGTTCTGGTTCGACGCTCGGCTGCGCCATGTTATATCTGTTGCTTCTTTATTTAAGAGCCGCTGGAGTTAATCTGACTGTTGCCACCAAGTGACGGTTACATCTTATATATACAGTTACGGTTACATCTCTAACATCTATATATACAGTTACGGTTACATATCTAACAGTAAGATAAGACTAATTTTAATAACTTTATTTTAAATTATTATTATATATGATCAGAATAATGAGTATTTGTTTGTATTTAGAAAAAAAAATCATTATTTCTAGTTTTGGAGGTTAATAATTTAATGTAGTATATTTTATTTTATTTTTTTTCCTTTCTTTCTTTCTTTCCTTCTTTTTTTTTTTTTTTTTTTTTTTTTTTTTTTTTAAGAATTTTAAAGAAATTAACAGTGTACAGTAAGAGAATAGTAACTTCGATTATATGTAGTACCTAGATGACGGAGTTTCATTAGTAACCATAGTAAAAATTAATTTCAGAGTAAATAGAATGGTCTACTTTTCGAATATAATCATCAAGGAGCTAATTCTTTACTGATTGAAATTTTGGTAATGTGTAAATTCATATCTCAGCGAAGACTGATAAGATAATAAGTCATATCAATTTGAAATTTAAAAAATCATCTTAACTATCGATTTTTAAAGAATCTTTAGAGCTTTTCCAAAAAAAAAAAAAAAAAAAAAAATTTGCCATTTTTTTGCCCTGGACTGAGCACGGGTTTGCAATGAATGCCGATATTCCTTGATATCGTAGTGTAACCGCGATCAAAAAATTATTATATATATATATATATATCAAAAAACTAATTACTTTTTTTTTTTTTATTATTATTCAAACCATTCGAATGGTTTTCAAGAAAATCAAGTTTATGCTATAATTTTCTCCGAGTTGTTCGTAGCTTACCAATGAAGATAATTTTCCTGAAGGTGATACTAACTCAGGTCGAGTTCGCATCTCAATTAAAAAAAAAAAAAAAAAAAAAAAAAAAAATTAATCATAATTTGTTTTATCAAGTTATCAAAATCATTTGAGCTGTTTTCTAGAAAACTAAGTTGCTAAAATCTTTACAGGTTAATTGCGAACACTAATTCCCTGAAGACGGGGATAGGTCAAACTGATTTGTTATCTTAAAAAACCCTTAACTTAAAATTTATATAAAAATTATTACGTTCGTTTTCGAGAAATCCAATACCTGTATATGTATATATATATATATATATATATATATATATATATATACATACATCCACACACACACACACACACACATATATATATATGATATATATATGTGTGTGTGTGTGTGTGTGAAGATATATATGATAATTTAAGAATTAAGAAAATATTGAAATTTTTAAAGGAAAGCAAACATTTTTTTTTTATTTTGTTTTATGTATTAAAAATTTAATACAGTACTAAAAATGCTCTTCGAGCACCATCCACTAACATACAAAAAATATTTGAATATTTTTGTGTCAGTCTGAAATCAAATTACTAATGCTAATCATACCCTATTTTGTAGGAAACATGCTTTAGTGAATGTGACTAATACATATTAAAATCCTTAAGTTTTGTACAATATGAATAACCTAACACATTAACGTAAGGGTATTTTGCTATCAAGAACAGTAAATCCCGCCCACTGGTGTTCCTCGGAAACGTTATATATATATTTTTTTTTAAATGATTTTACATATTCTTTATTAAATTATTCAAATTTTATTTTTAATATTTTTTAGTATTATTTTAAGATTCTTTGTAAAGTAAAGCATGAAAGCACACTGCTCGTTTTTCATAAAAAACATAATTTTACGTGATCCGATTGCAAAGTGTAATGTGTACTTTGAATAAATTTTTCTCATTGACCTTAGTGCTTTTAACTATCCACTTACAAGGAAACATTCAGAAGGTGTCGTCTTCAAAATGTATTGAAAAAAATATATGTGATTCTACTCTTCCTAAAGCACCAGAAAGTGAAAAAAACTGTCGGCTGAAATGAATTACAGCCACCACAAAAAATTATTAAAATTAAGCATATTTGGCAATTAACTAAAACATATACTTTATATTAAGTATTGTTTTTAAGTAAGGAAAGGTTAGATGTTTATTTTATTATTAAAAAATTTGATCTGAAAATTAATTTTATATTTAAAAATAAATTTCAAACTTGAAGCACTAATCAGTCCAAAACTTTTGAAAATCTTCATATTTGAATACGTTTACACAACTTGTAAAAAAAAAAAAATGTGTTTCATAATGCAATAATTACTTTTGAAGTCATCTGTGGTTTTTGCTGCTTTATGCTCCCTGAAGAAAATTTCCGTAAACATTTAATTGTATTCATTCTATACACTTATCCTACTGAAGTTGTACAAATACAACACCCTACATTTAGTAAGATAAGACTAATTTTAATAATTTTATTTTAAATTATTATTATATATGATCAGAATAATGAGTATTTGTTTGTATTTAGAAAAAAAAAACATTATTCCTAGTTTTGGCGGTTAATAAGTCAATGTAGTATTTTTTATTTATTTTTTCTTTCTTTCTTTCTTTCTTTCTTTTTTTTTTTATTTTTTTTTTTAAAGAATTTTAAGGAAATTAACAGTGTACAGTAAGAGAATAGTAACTTCGATTATATGTAGTACCTACATGACGGAGTTTCATTAGTAACCATAGTAAAAATTAATTTCAGAGTAAATAGAATGGTCTACTTTTCGAATATAATCATCAAGGATCTAATTCTTTACTGATTGAAATTTTGGCAATTTGTAAATTCATACTTCAGCGAAGACTGATAAGATAATAAGTCATATCAATTTGAAATTTGAAAAATCATCTTAACTATCAATTTTTTCAGAATCTTTAGAGCTTTTTCAAAAAAAAAAAAAAAAAAAAAAAAAAGATTTTTGCCATTTTTGGCCCTGGACAGACACGGGTTTGCAATGAATGATGTGTAACCGCGACCAAATAATTATTAATATATATATATATATATGTATATATATATCACTTTCTATTTTATCAAAAGAATACAAGCAGTCTCCCCCCCCCCCTGAAAAAAAGTTACTGCCAAATTTTGGGTGAAGGGCGATTGATCGGATAAAACTAATTTTCTTGAAGATAACGGTGATTCGAATTGAATTGAAGAGCTTGTTTCCAAATGGCGTTAAGTCATTTTTTTCAGTTCTTGAGAAAACGCGGTTTTGTTATGCAGGATTTATTATTGAATTTAAGGAAAAGATAATTTTTCCCAGTAATCTATGGATGATATTAACACTAAATTGCATGTTTAAAAAATTCCTGACAGTATAGTTATTTAGAAATAAAAAAAGAAAGAAATGACTTAACTCCTTTTGGTACAAAACTGTGACTTACGCCCTTTTGGCACACAGAAATAACGAAATGAAATGACTTAATTCCATTTGAAAGTAATCCAAGTATTTTTTTTTTTTTTCATGTAAATACAGCATAAATTTTAGCTATACAATTTTGGAAGGTTACAAATCTTCATTTACAAATTCTATTTCACCATCTTTATCATTATTTTCCGTTGTGTTAGCGTTAGCACTATCATTGAGAGATTATTCATAAAAATAAAAACATTCGTGCAATTCCCAAAGCGTTAAGTAATTTAAAAGCATCTGTTTTTCTTTGCTTGTTTCATATTGTTTTTTGTTTTTATTCCAGAAAGGGCGCACGGGAGACTTTTTGTCCCTAGCTTCAGGATGTTTTGGCGGAAAACAAACCACAGAACGTTGTCTTGATTCCCACATCTCGCTTCTTAATTTCCAGTACTTTTGCCTCTGAAATCAAGAAAACTTGTTTGCTTTGTGCTAAATTTTTCCAGTCTAAAATATTCCACTGCTTCTTGTACTGGAAAAGATTTCCAACCTTAGAGAAATGTTCAAAATATTCATTAGAAAGTAAAATTGTACCCACATTCTTTAAACTAGTCTCCACTTGTCCGAATCGTTTATCTGCTGGTAAGTAGGAGTGACCACGCACTGGTAAATAGTGTATGTGAAGGTGAGGTCCTTTTCAGCAGCCACTGCTGAAAACATTCCTAACATGGTATAATTTTTATTTGTGTGGTAATTCCTGATTTTGCATCAGGTTAAAACATATTGTAAGTTCATCTTCTCCTATAAGCTTTTCCGCTAAAAGTTAATAATTTTTTTTGCTCCGATGTTTACAGGATCAAAAGTTCAGTTAACAGGGTCTTTTCCCTTTTCTGTACATTTTTCTGAATTCATTTATGTTTTTTTCCTAATACAGAAGGAACAGATGTCTTTTTTCGGGGTTCCAAAACCAAGATTAAAATATTTACAAACACATTATAATAAAGATTATAAATACATTCATCTTTTTATTTTTCTACGGAAAAAAAAAAAAAAAAAAAAAAAAAAACTTTCTCAATGTGACAATCTACAACAACATTTTTTTTCCCTTTCTTTTGACTTTTCACCCAAATCCAGACAAACCACGTGATTTCAAGGCACGCTACAATTGGTTAAACTTGACTTAATCCTTTTTGGACCAAAACTTACTTGTGACTTAATTCTTTTTGGAAAAAAACACGGATTTCACTATCGGTTTTTATTATTACTAAACTTCGTTCGGAACATTTGAAAATGATCAATAAACTGCAGTTCCATCTAATATAGTAACTAATTATTTAGTGCAGTAATAACAATCATTATAACAATCATTAATGCAGTCATGCCCAGTTCCATTGGAACATGTTTATATAACCTCTATGTAATTTATTAAACATAATAACTAAAACAAAGTACAAACAAGAACGAAAAATCATGCTTTACGCATTGATTATTAACACTTTCCAAATGTACGTAATTGTTGTTTTGTGTAACTTTCAATCCTGTTTGCCTACGTTATCACACAAAGGGCAGACAGTAGTTCTGACTAAATGAACTCCTGATCATTCTTAAACATTGTTAGAAAGTGTTAAAAAAGCTTAACAGAAAATAAAACATGCCCCTTATATTCTAATTGCAACCTTTAATATATCTGTATATTTTAGTGCAACCTTGTAAATCTGAAGGATAACAAAATCATATTCTATACAAAATATTATTTTAGCATATTAAAAATCAATGTCATTTCTTTATGATTTTTACAATAGAAAGTTCTTTAAATGAAATTTATAAAAATTCCTGTCCTAAAAAGCAATACATTGGCATTTTTGGGGTGTCCCTGTGCACAAATTATTTGCGCAGGACTTATAAATACCATTTAAAATATAGAACATTCTATAGTGATTTTCAATAACATATTTAATTTTGCAAAAATTCTAAAAATATTTGCCGAAGTTCAGGGTGAGCAGCCGGACAAATAGACAGATGGACAGACGGACAGGTAGATAGACAAGTTGAAATCCTGTTCATACATAAAAAATGTTACAAAGTGTTAAATCGCTTAATGTAAACGAAAATGCAATTTCAGAAAATTTCCAATAAAAGCCCTGAATCTAACTGAATATTTTTGCATGGCCCTGTAAATCTAATGCTAATTATGCTACATTCTGTAGAAAACATTCTTTTGTGCATATGAATAATATATTTTAATTTTATTAAGACTTGTGAAAAGTAAAGTTGTTAAAATTTGGTATACCTCTCATAGAAAGAATGCTTTGGAATAGTTTGGGGTGTCCTTGTATACAAGCGTATGATAGTATTTATTCCATTTTCACATCCGATAGTGGACTTGAATAACATGCTTCGATTTCATTAACTTTTGTGCTAAGTAACGGTATTAAAATAAGGTTTGTAAAAATGCTTCTTATAAAACACAGTGTTTATTTGGACTATTTTTGGGTGTCTTTGTACACAAAACAGTAAAGGTGTTCACTCTGTTTTCAATAGGGAACAACCGATAGTGAACTTGAATGACATATATCAGTTTCAAGAAATTCTACGATTATTTACGGAAGTTAGAGCGTGGTAAGGCAGACGGACAGACAGACAAACAGACAAATCGAAGTCCTCAGCACTTTTAAACCTTATTGGAAATGTTAAAAACATTTAGAAAGCGATAAAAACGAGTAATATGAATGAAAATTCAATTCCAGCAAATTTCCAATAATACCCATTAATGTAATAGAATATTTCTGTGTGGCTCTGTAAATCCAATGCTAATCGTACTGTATTCTATGGAAAGCATAATTTTGTGCACACGAATAATATATTTTAATTTTATTAAGATTTGTGCACAAGTAAAGTTCTTCAAAGTTCACTAAGTAAAATTCTTGAAATTTGGCGTATAAAAATACCTCTCATATGACGCAATGATAAGGAATACTTTCGTGTGTTCCTGTATACAAATCAGTAGTCATGTTTACTCCATTTTCAATGGGGAGCAACTGATAATGGACTTGAATAACATATTTCAATTTTATTAAGATTTGCGTAAAGTAACGGTATTAAATTATGGTTTATAAAAATACCTCTCATAAAACACAATGCTTTGGAATACTTTTGGGTATCCCTGTACACAAACAAATAAAGGTGTTTACTACATTTTCAATAGGGAACATCCGATAGTGAACTTGAATAATATATCAGTTTCAAGAAATTTCAAGAATGTTTACGGGAGTTAGAGCGCAGACAGACAGACTAACAAACCGAAATCATTAACACTTTTCAACCTTGTTGAAAATAAGTGTTAATCATTTCGTATTGAAATAGGCTTAAAAAAAGAAAAGGAGAGGAGGAAGCCTCATATACACCACTAAAAGCAATGGAATCTCATTTTTTCCCATAAGGAAATTTATTCAGTAAGATTGTTTGTTGAACAATATTTTGATTGAAACAAATTTAGTTTAAATTAAGAATCCAGATGTGATACATTTTTTTTTATATACTTGCTTCTTTTCTGGATAATTAAATTAATTGAAATACCAGAATCATTTTCTCATGAAGACATCACACATTTACTTTGCTGTAAAATTGCAATATTATTTAGTACTAGAATCACATTTATCTTATAACTAGATTTCTCGTTATTAATTACAAACGTACATTTTTTGCAAACAGGTTTTTCTTTTTCGAAACAATTTTGATACAAATAATTCTTTTAAAGAACTTTGATTATAAAATTCGTGAAGTAGCTGTTCCAACATCTATTCCATTCATCTTTGTTAAATGTCAGTTTAAGATTCAATTAGGAGACTTTAGTTATAAAGCGTCAAAATTTATTGTATCAGAATAGGAAGGTCGTGAGGAATTCAAAGGAACTCACGATATCTTTATCTTAGATAAATTAAAACTACTATAAATAAATAATGCTCACCACTTGGAGCTTTAATAAATTTTCTCCGATGACCTTATCGGAAACTTTCAGACTTCGAGGAGTGCTTTTAAAGTCGAGATAACTTCCAGAGGTAATTTTAACACATTGATATAATTTAATCCAAAACTAGCCTCCTACACGGCTCTCGTCACAGCCGATCAACATTCGATCTAATTCCAGAAGTAAAATACACCATCCACTACTTTATCACAGAATATCCGCTACTGTACATACCACACCTTACAACACAACCATCACACTTTTTAAACTCCTACAAAATAGACAACATCTTTCACTTCATTTTACTCAACTGCTTTTTTAAAACTGACCATACTCAATCATCTTTCACAATCTGCGTAGATCCTAATTTCTTTTTATCTAACTAGGTCCCAATAACTAAGCGCTCCATGCTTACCTAAATTCACTTGTGCTCGACATCTTCAATTTAGCAATTACGCCTTTAAGAGCGGACAATACCTAATCTCGCCGGCAGCCTTCGCCCATGTTATTCTATGGGAAAATTTGATTACATAATTACTCATTACCTAATGTATATTTTTCAATACTGTTTTCACATTTAGAAAATTCATAAGCGTTAAATTAGTACTTGTTTTCCAAAAATTGATTTTTTAAAATTTTAGTATTTCATTTTGCGACTAGAAAATGAGAAAAATGCATTTTGTGAAAAATCGCATTTTTGAACTCAAAATTAAAATGTAAAAAATAAAAAAAAAATGAATTTTTCAAAAATGAGTACTCATTTAACGGTTATGAATTTTCTGACTGCGAAAACAGAATTAAAAATATACATTAGGTAATGTGTAATTGTCGCAACAAATTTTCCCATAGAATAACATTGGATACGGCTTTCCGCGGGATTAGGTATTGTCCCCTCTTAACATCTTCAAACTACTCCAGCTCGTGCTTCCCCGTCCTCAACCAACATCTTAATCCGAACTGCGCGCTATCACCTTCAGTACTGACTTTCTTCGGCGACCTTTATTATCCCAACCCGACGATATGTCTACCTTACAAATTTAGATTCAATTTCAAGTCAGATTCTGTATCAACCGACTGGACATTATTCTGAAAATAATAAAGAAACGGAAGAAAAGATACGGAAAGAATATTATTATTCAAAAATATTTAGGAAACTTTATTAAGGGGTAATGGTGGTACAGTGGTGTATGTTTAAAGGACCTACACGAGCGTCAGCTTTGGCGTTTGTCTTTCTAAGGGTCCCTATCCAATATTTACACAAGTTTTGGAGAAATCACAGAAAATTCCAAATGGCTAGGTCGACAAGAGCGACCTAGGTTCGAACCCAGCCTTTTTATTTTACTAGTTTTGAGAACAAAAAGTATCGGTACACTTTTATTAATGGGAAGGATACACTTAGAATCTAAGGCAGTTATCGCGAAAATCTGTAAATTCCAATAAAGAAAATAACGAGACGTGGCAGTCATAATATTGTTATTATCGTTAAAACATAAAAAAAGTTTTTTTTATTTTTTATCTTGAATTTTAACTGATTTTGTCTAAAGTTTAAAATTGGGTATAAACAGTAATTATAAGTTCACAGTCAAATAAATCTGTAAATTAAGCATAAAATTGGAAATTTTGAAGAAAAGGTATTTTATTAAATTCAAGGTCAACCTTGCGCTGACATCTTAAAATATACAAACTTGCGTTCATTCCATTGAAAATTTCAGACTTATCGAAAAATGATGTTTATATAAAATCGAACTCGGGGTTTCAGGGCTGTCACAGGCGCCTCATTATTATTATCATTACTACCAAACCCATGCGAAATTTTCGCAGTTTATTTATTTATTAGTTCCCCATCATACTATAGGTATACTATATCCTTATCATATAATTAATAAAAGAGTAATAATTTTTGGGGATTGAAATACTGGCAAAAAACAATAATCCATAATTTATTACACAGCACAGTAATTTAATTTCTTATCACTAAATTCATAAAAAACAATAATTTTGCAGGAAATGAAATATTAACAAATAACTAATACGCCTGATTTGTTACATAATTTAATTTATTGTCACTAAATTAATAAAACATAATAATTTTGTAGGTTTTAACATATCAACAAAAAAATACCATTCATAATTTGTTATCAGTACAACAAAATTTAATTTCTTATCCTTCAATTAAAAAAATAAAGAAATGATTAAATGAAAAATGATTTTTTTAGGATTATTACACAATATTAACAGAAATGATTTGGTTCATAATTTGTTACAGAGTTCAATAATTTAATTTCTTTCCGCTACATTTAAAAGAGAGTAATATTTTTGTAAATAATAACATATAAAAGAAAAACAATTATTTCATTATTATTTCATTATTTCAATATACAGTATAGTAATTTAATTTCTAAATGTATATAAAAGAGTAATATTTTCGTTGGAATTATAAAATTAATAAGAAAAGAAAAAGTAATTCGAGATTTGTAACACAGTACCATGTAATAAATATTATAGGGTAGGTGCACCAGTGATTGGCATGTTTCAGTAATTGACATCTATCCCGAAATAATTAATAAATTAAAAAAAATTAAAAAATCATATATTTTACCTATAAGAATTTTAATATTTTATGTCAAACACTGGAACATAGGGTGCTAATAACTGGTAAAATGAATAACTAGCAGTCTCAAGCACTGGAACATAGGGTGTTAATTACAAAAAAAAAGGAAAATCTGCCAGTGTCAATTATTGGAACATTGAGTAGTTGTCAAATAAAAATTTATTAAAAAAAAAAAAAGTTATCAAATGTATATATTTTAACATATATGTGGTTCTGAATGTCTTTCATGCCATATGTATTAACTTAAGATTTCTAAAAATATTTTCTGATGACTAGAGCATTAAAAACATCAGAGATTGCTATAAACGTGTCAATCACTAGTGCACTTACCCTATACAGTGCGGTCACATATCCTAAAACTTGAAGTAAGGACGCGTCGAAAATGTTGGAGGGATGCCAGCGTGACCGACAGTTTGAAATTTGGAAAACATCCAGTAATTGCGCGCTCTGTTATTGCTCATTTTCTCTGAGTCAGATGACTGACTTAACATTGGACTCGTTGAGTTAGCACTTGCACAGATGCTTCCATGGTTTCATGAAATGTGGTCGAAGAATATGTAGAATTGACTTTCATTTCCTAAGATAAATTTTATTACGAGGGGTGATCAAAAAAAAAAGGTTACAAGTCGAATAAAAAGTATTTATTAACAATAGACAGAAAATACAAAAGAGAATTAAGAGGCATACGTGCCTATCACTTTTAGGCATAATCACCAAGTCTATTTAGTCATTTATCAGCACGCAGAACAAACTTGTTTAACCCGTCTTTGTATAAATCAGGTCCCTGTCCATTGAGCCAGGTCTCGGCGGATGTTTTGACAGCACTGTCTGAAGAGAACTGTGTGCCGGATAAGTGCTCCTTCAACGTCGGAAACAGGAAATAGTCACTGGGTGCCAAATATGGGCTGTATGGGGGTGACTCCAGATTTTCCACCTGAACCGTTGCAACAATGCCTGCGTTGCTTGAGAAGTATGGGGCCTGGCATTGTCATGCAGGAATGACACCTTTACTCAACATGCCTGGCCGTTTGCGTCAGATGCTTCGCGGACACATTCTTTGGCCATAAAAATCGAATCACGGCTCGCACTTCCACACGAGACAAATTTTCTAAGCGTCTTATCATTTCAATCGTCCTGAACCGTCTGGGAACTTTCACTACCTACCCACACACCAGCTGTATGACAAGTAGCACTATCGGTCTCCACTCTGGGGAAACAAAAGTTCTCCACAATATGTAGTTTTCAAATGCTGCAGCTTGTAACCTTTTTTTCTGATCACCCCTCGTATGTACTTAATTCTTTTAAAATAACTTTCCTGTCAAAATAAAATTGTTTTATTTTAGGTGAATCATGCCTAGTTGACCTTTCAAGATACAGTGATTACACCGATTTGAGCAAAATGTATTTCCCATATGGCTGTCCATGTAAGCCAGGTTTAGAATGCATATTTAAAGTAAGTATTTGTGTAAATTCCTCAAGTAAATTATTATCTATTTATTTAAAAGGCATAATTTTCATCAATACATAAACGAAAATCAACAAAATCAAAATATTGATTTTATTGTTGAATAAATAAATAAATAAATAAATTCTTCAAGTATTTTAAATTTCGTTCAAAACGTTTGAAAATTATACTTCCTATTCATAGATTATACCCTAAAATAAGTCAATCAAGAATATGAATGTATTTCCAAAATTCGTAACGTAATCCTGCATTGAATCTAGGGTTCCCAACTTTATAATTTATTCACGAGCATTTTTAGCCCCGCCTCTTTTTCATACCGGAAATTTTGAAAAATGATTTTTTTTTTTTATATTTATTTAATCGTTGTCACATATTAAAGAGAAATAATCCAGAAAATTTCTTGTGCAAAAAGAAGGCGGAGCTAAAAATGTTCGTGAAAAAATTATAAAAGTTGGGAACTCTTATTTAATCACTTGCTTTTCAATTAAATAATTCAACACTTTGCGCTCGGCATATTTTCCTACTTTGAACAGTAAGACACGCCTTTTGGCGTTCCTTTAAAACGTCACACGCATAATTTCCAACTTACTACCTTTTGGCTACCGAAAAATTGTATTAATTTGTTTTATTTTACTTCATTATTAAATAAAACGAATCTTTCTGCTAAAACTTCCCGGTAGCCGAAAGGTAGCATGTAGTTACACGTTTTAGAAAAATAACATTTCATTTGCTGAGGAACACTTTAAGGCGTGGTTCAATTATTTAATGTCCCCTCAGAAGGGATATACGAGCGATAAGGGTTAAGAAATGGTGACTTGGAGTCGCTTCTTTGTTCACAGTAGAATTTTACCCTTTTTCGTTTGCCACCTCTATTTTTTTTTTTTTTTTTTTTTTTTTTTTACAGAAAAATGTATGGTATTTTAAAGCAAATTTTTGTGATAAGAAAGGAAACACATTATTGTATAAAAATAACGGTAGGGAAAAAAATATAAAAAAAGCAGATATATTTTTTTTCTATTTTTTACTAAATTAAATCAAAAAGAAAATTCGCAAATCGATTTCATGAATTTTTCAAAACTGGCCCATTACAATAATTATTATTATGTTATTAGAAAAAAAGCTATTGAAATTTTGGCGAACAGCGATTCTTGCAACAGGTTAATATTTCCGTATTAACATATGAAATTATTATTTTGTTATTATTTTCATATTATTTTCATATTTCATTATTATTATTGTCATATTTCATCACAAGTTATTATTTCCCTTAAAGGTTATTACTTTCATATTTTAACCAAAAAAAAAAAAAAAAAAAAAAAAAAAAACTAATCAAAAATTTGAAAATCGGGCTTCGAGGTGCATTAAAACAGGTCATAATGAAACATCATGCAAGTTTGTGGGACTCTATGATTAGCCATTTTCTTAAAAAGCTCCGGATATATGCACACACTCACACATCTTGTTTTATGCTACATATATATATATATATATATATATATATATAGAGAGAGAGAGAGAGAGAGAGAGAGAGAGAGAGATTATTATTTTGTTTATTTAAATATTCATTTATTTTTCAGAGAGCTGTATGGAAAACATGTGAGAAGGAAGAAGAAGAATAAAGACACTTCAAAAAAATCTTCATGAAAAAATCTTCATGCAAAAGAGATGTTTTTGTTTTGCTTTTTATTTTTGTAAACATAAAATATTTACGAAATACTCTGTACTCGTAATTATAAATCCTAAAATAATAATAATAATAATAATTTGCATAAAAAAATAAATAAAAAAAAGCTTCCAACTTGTAATTTTTTTAGAAAAAATATTTATTTCAATGTGAAAAACAAATTTTTCTTTGAAAAGCGTCCATAAAATATAATATTTAAAAAAATAAATAAATAAAATAAAAATAATGCTTTTTTATCGGCGTCCTAAAAAGTAGTAAATAAGGCAAAATTTTCCGTACTCAAACCAAATAAAATATCGAAAGCATTCATTGATGACAAAGTATGTTAATATATAATAGGATGTAGTCGGCAATTAATGCTTTTGATCTTTTAATTTGTTTGACATAGCTGCCAAGTTTTTTAATTTATTCCGGAATGTAGTTAGTCCAGCCCCTTTTTCATACCGTAATCCTTTTAGAATAATTTTCTTCATATTTAATCGTAATTATATATTGAAGAAAATTTGTCTACATAGATTACGGTGTAAAAAAAAAAGACAGAACTAACAGCATTCCAGAATAAATTAAAAAACTTGCCAACTATGGTTTGAATACAATTTTTTTTTTTTCCTTACTTACTACTTTTTAGGACGCTGATAAAAAAGCATTATTTTTAAAAATCTTTATTTATTTATTTTTTATTACTTTTTCTTTATTTGCAACTAAAAAGATGGTCCCTCACGGGTCACTCATATTCATAGGAATGACCCTTGAGTCAAAATATTGCAGAAAATGGCTCGATGACAGACAGAATGACAGGTTGGCAGAAAACCCGGCTGAATAAAAAAGCATTCTACAAAATTGGTACAGATTTTCTTCAATTACAGCAATTAGTTTAACAGGATTATACTTAACAAAAAAAAAAAAAAAAAAAAAAAAAAAAAAAACTTTCTTCTATATCTATTAAATGAAAATATTGTTTCAGCTTTCATGATATATACTCTTGCTCAAAAGTTTAGCAAGATTTCCAAACGACCAGTTTCTTTTTTTTTTTTTAACTTATCTCTCGATGAAATAATTTCAAACATTGGGTATTTAAAAAACTGGTTCTTCCTCACGTTTTTTAGTGAAAATTGGTTTAAGACAACATTTAGAGGGCCGGTAACAAATTGAGCAATATCAATAATGTTTGTGATCACGCTGTATCGTTAATTGAACGAAATGAACTATAATTTTTGACAAAAGTTGCCCAATATATCTAGCTTTCAACCTACATAATAAATTTTATTTTATCTTTCGCACATGCGCAGTGAATGTTTTTTTCATAAAAAAGCTTATATTTCATGAGATATTTAAGATATTTGTATTCCGGTTGCAGTATATTGTTTTAAAAGCGGTTTTCCAACTAAACTGAAAGTGGTAATAGTTTTCGTTAAAAATTCTGTATATTATAAATAAAAAATATACTGATTTTATTTTTATTTTATTTTTTTTTTTTTTTAGAGTTTTAAAATAAATGTTTATATCTCTGTTATTAAATATTCTATCGTCACACAAATTCATCCACAAACTGAACTGGGTCTATATTAACATACCCTAAAGTTAAAGTTTATTTCGTTCAATAAGAAATTGAGATAGATCACAAACGTTACTGATATTGCTCAATTTGTTATCGGTACCCTAATTGTTGCCTTAAACCAATTTTCACTAAAAATCATGAGGAAGACTTACCTCTTTAAATAACAATGTTATCAAATATTTCATAGAGAGGTAAATTTTTAAATTTAAAAAATCTTATCGTTTGCAAATCTTGCTAAACTTTTGAGCAGGGGGTGTATAAATGCAACAAACTTAATATGTGAAATGACTATTATAAAAAATTGCGTTTTTCCAAATAAGGCGTTTATCAACCAACAGGTGTCATTGCTATGACTCATCCTCTACGATTCTCCATATGGCTATAACTCACCATCTATTGGTTAAAACTGCATCAAGCTGCATATGTTACAATTTAATTGTGAGACACTATGCTGAAAAAAATTGAATGCATTTTAACAACTAGATGGCTCTGTTATATAGGGTGATATAGAAGAAATTTTTGTGATAGCCAAAGCATAGTAGTTATTTCCTAAGATTCTTAGTTGTACAACCAGTCAAAAAAAAAAAAAAAAAAAAAATACACCCCCGACTAATGTTGTTGCAGATCGTCGTAGAAATATGAGGCTGGTGACAGTCTATTAATAAAGTCTAGTTTCTAATGATATACTTAAATTTTGATTAAAGGGTCGTCTACATATTAAAATTTGCATCAACTTCATTTTTTTTTTTTTTTTCAAATGGCAATGGTAACACCCATTTTTGATGTAATATTCAATGTCCTGAAGCCAAAACAGTTCAGAAAATCGTATAGTTCATATTCTTTTAATAAAGAGGATTTACAGACGGATATGCATTAGGGGTTCATCTATAAATTCAATAAAAGTTAAATTCAATTTCCCATAGAAAAGTATAACGTTCATTTAGACAGAAATCGTAAAAAAAAAAAAAAAAAAAAAAAGTACGAAAATTTTAAATATATAAAAAAATAAAGGGAACAAAGAACTTCTTTGTATGTATGATTATATGTGTATATACTTACTCGAATATTTATTTTAATTCCTATGTATGCCTGTATACCAAATCCAAAGCTGATTAATTACATAGAAGTGTCACACTTAATATTACAAACTCGCGCCTGATTGTAGCGCAACGTTCTTCGAAGTAGTCGATCTGAGAATTACTAATCAAGAACGTAACACGCGTAAACAATCTTAGTTATTTGCAATGAATAATTTTATTTTATTTTCATACCAGAGACGGGAGAAAAGAAATCTTCAAAAAAATTAAATTCTGCAAAAAAAAAAACAAAAAAAAAACATTTTTATGCAATGGTAATGCGTTCAATTAAGTATTCTTACAAATGAATGCATAATATTAAATATATACATGCATATGATTTAAGTTAAAGAATAAAGAATTTCAGTATTTCAAATTTAAAAATAAATTCATAAAAAAGTTTGCGAATACGAAAAACAAACTTTAGAATATTTAACTCTTTTCCGGCTATAACACTCTAAAGAGTGTTGCCAAGTGTAGGGGCTTGTTTATTCCATTATCATAGATAACTTCCTGAATTGATATTTATAATGGACAGCTAAATTTGGCAACACTCACCAGAGGAATAAAACTTAATTCGACCGGCAAAGTGTTTTTTTTTTTACACGTAGAGTCGGTAACAAAAGTGTCCGAACAATAGCAAAAATTCCTATGTAAAAGAAGTACACATAATACGGTTTTATTAAATAAATCCTGTTTTTTTCATTGTAAGAACATGATTCGATAAGGATTTATTTAACAAAACCGTATGAAGTGTACTTTTTTTTACATAGGAATTTTTGCTAGTGTTCGGACACTTTTGTTACCGACTGTAACTATATATATTAAAAATGCAGAACAAATGTAAAAGGAAAAATGTACCTTTATTAGATATACTTATCCACCATATTTGAACTCTGAATCCAACAAGTAGTCACTATAAAGGCATGAAATGTATCACACTTAATACTTTTAAAGTTCTACCATCTAGATTAAATTAGCAGATGACTTTTCATGATTACAGAAGCCTTTCAAATCATATTAATACATGAAAACGCCTCTTGACATATCCATATGTCAATATTACATCTATATATTAATAGGCATGCATAAAATTTGTAGTCCCTTTTTAACATATTAATTTTGGGAGTAGAGGGTTGAAAATGGTATCATTCGAAAGGTATGGTTAGCCGGAAGGTGCAAATACAAATATTATTTTCTTACGATGTCAAGAAGGTATTTAAAAATACATTTATTTTTTATGCATTTTCCCCCATTTTTCCATTTTATACACGTATTCCTTTACATTAACAAATACCTAAAAGTAGAAAGTTGTTAAATCTGGCAATTTCATAAAGCTCAAATAAAACCATAGACACAGTAATTTGTATAATGTAGCATCACTATACGCAAGCGAAGTGATGACGTCACTGTCTGTCCATGGAGCCATGAGAAAGATTTTCTATGTTAATCGTCCATTGGATTTTTTTGTAAAAAATTATTAAAAAATAACCGAAATTATCTGCAGATTTTAATTCCGATATATAGGTATAGTTATATATAAGTTACTGTCTACATGTGTTTGATTAAGTTATTTTTTCTGTAAAATTGATAAAATTTTAATTTAAAATCACAAAACTCAAGAAAAAAATGGCAAACTTCCAGTTTCGAATGTAAACATAAACATTTCATTTCAAAGGGTGATATTTCAACTAATATACTAAATAAAATTAAAATGGATTTGTTACTAACTGCTGCATGTATAAGTAGACGATACGAAAAAAATTCCGATTTCCGTTTTTTGCTGAATTTACATGTTTTGAGATTTCTTTACGTTTCAATTAACTGAAATTGGCTATTTATTTTTTTAAAAAGTGTCTTTATTGCTAGCTTTTGTGGGTAGAAGAAGCAAGTAGAAGATACATAAAAACTTTTGATTTCCGGTTTTCGATGAATTTACACGATTTGAGATTTCCTGGCATTTTAATTAAGTGAAATTGACTACTTATTTTTATTTTTTAAAAAGTGGATTTATTATTCTTTCTTCTGCATATATAAGTAGAAAATATAAGATTCAGAAAAGTTTTAGATTTTCGGTTTTCGATAAAGTTACACGTTTTGAAATTTTCCGAACTCAATTCGACCATTTTTGAAAAATGTCTCTTTTTTTTTTTTTTTTTTTTTTTGGATCAAACACTGTACTTTATGAACCAATCGAATTAATTTAACAGAATTTGATACTTGGTTGGACCTTGTTTTGACATGATACCTATTTGCTTCTGAGCTATATCACACAACAAAGGGCGTTTTCACGTTGCGAGTTTCTCTCACTAACATCTACAGAGACTCCGAACCATGCCCGCAGCTAATCGCCTTATCGGGGAGACTAACATCTACAGAGAGAAATAGTTATATTAAGTAAAACTCTGCTGATTAAGTTAGAGTGAATATCGGCAAACAATTGCCGCAGCTGTGTTGCAATTGCATTCCATTTAGGACAAGGCAATAACTTTGCTTTGCCTCGCTTTGCAAAAAAAAATGGTCGAGTTTCGACCACTGGGCGATGCTAGTCATTATAAAAATTCAAAAAAGAAACAATACTAAATTAATAAAAGAACACACCATTATGAGCATACAATTGAAATTTCATAGTATTATTGTTTCCATATTCTTTCTTTTAAGAGATTACTTTTGACGTATATAATATTTACTAAATTTAAATTTAAAGTTGATTTGGAAGGAAAATACGCATAACTAATATTATTTGTAGGAAATAAATTTCGAATTAAAATGAGATTTTATTTCGTAGATTATATAAAATTTAAAAGTTAAACAAAATAAGGATAATATCGTACTTAATAAAGCATTTATAAAATACGATATGTAAGTATTATTTTACGATTATTGTATTTAAAAAAATCAGATTATTTTCTTAAAAAAAAAAAAAAAAAAAAAAAAAAAAAAAAATCAGACACAAAAACAAATTTTTAGACAAAAAGTAAATAAATTAATTAATTATAAAAATAAATAGTAAAATAAAACAAAAAATAAAGTAAAAATTAAAATTAAATAATAAAAATTAAATAAAATTATATATATATATATATATATATATATATATATATAAAGCATTTATAAAATACGATATGTAAATATTATTTTACGATTAGGAAATTTTCTTTTCTTTCTAAAATACTGTAATAAATAAATTTCGTATACTATAATAAATAGATTTCACAGATAAATAAATAGGCTTAATCGAAAACTGACACATGACAAAATAGTACAACAAGTAAAAAATGTATTGTTTCTAAAGTAAACAAGAACGAAAAACTATGCTGTATGCATTGATTATTAACACATTTCAACAGTAAGTACTTGTTGTATCGTATACCTCTCAATATTTTTTGCCTATATTATCACACAGCAGACGAACAGAAGGGCTGAAAAGTAAACAAACAGACTAATTGAATTTAAAATCACTATTAGGCATTGTTGGAAAATGTTGAAAAGGCTTAACGCAAAAGAAAATCCAGCAGTTAGATTATAATTACAGACTTTAATGTAACTGAATATTTTAGTGTAGCCCTGTAAATCTGAAGTTTAATTATATCATGTTCTATACAAAACATTATTTTAGAATATTAAGAATACATGCCAATTTTTTTATGATTTGTACAATAGAAAGTTATTTAAATGTGATTTCTAAAAGTGTCTGTCCTAAAACGCATTGCATTTTTGTTGTTGTTGTTGTCTCTGTACACAAACTAGTTGTACGGGGCCTTTTAATGTCTTTTTAAATAGGGAACATTCCATGGTGAATTTCATTAATACCTATCCTTTTTTAAAAATTGTGAAAATATTTACGGACGCTGCGGACGGGAGACAGACAGATAGAAAGACAGACAATCTGACAGAGAGATAAACAAATTAAAGTCATATTCACACATAAAAATTGTTAGAAGTGTTTACATGCAATTCAAACATATTTTTATTAATAACTTTTAATGTAATTGAATATTTTTATGTGGCCCTGCTGGACTAATACTATATCATACTAGATTATATAGAAAGCATTCTTCTGTGCATATGAATAACATATTTCAATTTCATTAAGATTTGTGCACAGTAAAGGTATAAAATTTGGTTTATAGAAAAACTCTCATAGAACGCAATGCTTTAGAATACATTTGGGAGTTCCTGTACTCAATCCAGTAGTGGTATTTTCTCCATTTTATATATGAAACATTCGATAGTGAACTTGAATAACATATTTCAATTTTATTAAGAATTGTGCAATGTAAAGTTATTATTATTATTATTATTATTATTTGTAGAATTACCTCTTATGGAACAAAAATTTTTGGAATACTTTTGGGTGTCCCTGTGCAGAAACCAGAAGAGATAATAACTCGATTTTCAACAGGGAACATCCGATAGTGAACTTGAATAACATATATCCGTTACAAGAAATTCCGTAAATATTTACGGACTTAGGGCGCAGACAGGCAGACGGGCAGAGAGACAAACCGAAGTCATAAACACACTTTTCAACCTTGTTTTAAAGTGTTAAAAAAACCTTGTTACATTAACTTACAATAACTTTCGAATAAACGATAGAGGTGCATTTGTACGACAGGTTTGGCGTTGCAAGATTATTTAGATTAACTTCTCCAGTGTTGAGAAATCATTCTGAGAACAGGAACAATCAAAAAGTGCATAAATCATCTTCATGTTGTCGGAAGTTACTGTTGTATGTACAGTAAGAATGAGTTTTAATTGAAAATTTCAGTAAATAGCCGAATAAATATTTTAATTCGTGTCTTTCTTAACCTCTTTAGTAATAAATCCGTTTTCACTAGTAAGACGCGAGTTTACGGAGGCTCGTAGATACTTAGCGTTCTTACTATAGTTCATTTCCCCAGCAGAGTCACTTCAAGGCCACGGAATGCGGAGAGTAAGATCACGTGACTGAGATCACGTGCTCAATTTCATCCAGTGAGATGTCGTTGTTTCTTGAGTAACCTAACAACGGACGGGGGTAGAGAAATCACAGTTCATCTGAGCGTGGCCTTGAGGCGACTGCCTAAAGGAAATACAGTATAGTAATTATGCGTAAAAACGGATTTCGGGTGTCTACGATAATATATTTAATATTTAATCAAAAATTTTAGAAATACCTTTATAACTGTATATAACCTTTATGCTAATCTGTATTTAAGATAACATCAAGCTTTATCAGAGATGTTTGTAAATAAACAGCATTTGTATTTCGGATATTGTATTATTTTAAATAATCATTTATTATTTATACTAATAGCAACAATAACATAAATAAATGCGTCCAACATAATGAATATGTACATCATATTTCATATGAATATGTAATTATAATGCAATAATTTTATGTTCAGTATATCAATCCTATTCTAGTTCAAAAAAATTAAATTCAATTAGACGAATTTAATTTCAAAGAATTGTACAAGCATAAAATCACATATGATAACATTCCAGTTTATTCCGGAGTACATTTAAAACACGCCCTTTTATCCCACTAGTTTATCAATAATCGAATTCTCTCTAATATGCAGTTACGATTGCATATGTAGAAAAATTCTTCATGAAAAGTGGTGTAAAAAAATATGTGGATACTAAAGCTGGTGCGAGGAGACTTGGTGCCCCTATGCAAAGAAAAAATTTGCGCCCCTTATTCAAATCAATGTCCCTTGTGTTGTCATTATAAAGGGAAATTTTTTAAAATGTACTTATATACACACATGCATTTCAAAACAAAATGCAACTGAATAGGAAAAAAAAGAAGAAGAAAAAGAGAAAAGAATGAAAGAATAGTAGAATTCAAAATCATATTTCACGCCATAGAATAAGAAATAATTTCCAGCGAGAAAAAACTATAATTAAATCTCCATTATTTGGTGAGATCAAAAGAAAATTCTAAAAAATCACATTGAAATTCAATGAAACCAACTGTAACGCATTATAACAATTGTACTCTTATGCTACTATTATTTTCAAAAATTTGATTTTTTAAGGAACACACAAAAAAAAAAAAAAAAAAAAAAAAAAAAACTGGGAAAGTCGAAGTGATATTAGGTTTCTTTTTTTTCTGTAAATCTTCAATTAACAAACGAAAGGAATAAATCAAATCAACTTAAATTAACAAATAAAAGTATTGGAAAAATTATTACACTAAAATGTACGCGGATATTTCTGCTTTAAGTCGATTATAACTTATTTGAAAATAATAACACTAAAAATATTAATTTCCAAAGATTTTTTCTGTGTTTCTTACCTTAAAACATTTCATATCTGTCAACAATTCCATTTGAAATTCGAAAATTACTTAGATTCACATGGTATAAAAAAAAGTTCGTATAATGCTAAAAACAAGAATGAAAAATCAGTGAAGATTTATGCATTATAAAACACATTCCCCCCAAAAAGAAGAAGAAAAAAAAAAGCAAAGGTAATTAAAATGAGATTTTTTTCAAAAAGTGTTCCTGCATGCATACGCTTTTTAAGATTGACTTACGCTTTTTAAGATTAAATAAATTAATTTTGTGTCAGAGTAATTAACAGCTGCCGATTACGCAAAATCCAGATAAATTTCAAATTAGATATACATTAAAAAAAAAAAAAATTCCCAAACTCGGTTTGACATAGACATGTAAGAAACAAAGAGAGGGCGCCATCAAGTGGAAGCTTACCACGGTCACAATTTACAGGAACTGTCGAAGATGACTTTTTCATCAATTAAAAAAAAAAAAAGATTATATACATAAATATATATTTGAATTCTAAATATTGTATATATTTTCCCTGTTCATTTTAAATTTAAAAAAAAATCTGGTGTGAAACAGCCACACGACTTCCATTACCCACTATTACACGTATTATATGCCTTTTTTGGAAATAATCTGATCAAAAGTGACCTAAGGAAGTAGTTGGTACTTAAAAATTTTCCGGTAACAGAAACTTTATACACATTTAAAGACATATAAAACGAAGTTTACATATATGAGGTTAAAAAAAAAAAAAAAAAAAAAAAAAAGTGGTAGAGTTATTTTTTGGAACACCAGTTTCCGAGATCTAAAACTGGCCAACCGAAGTAGGATGACTGTTAATTTTCCTCTAATAACTACGTACTAATACATAAGAAAGGAATGGATTTATCTAATAATTTTCAAGAAAATCGTTAGAGCCGTTTTTGAGATACCAACTTTTAGCAAAACTCAATTAATGACCGAAAAACAATAATTACATCCAAAAGGATATTTAAAAGGGAGTTAATATGGCGAGTTTGAAAGAAATCCGTACAGCCGTTTTTAAAGAATCTCGCTTGCGAGACCTGAAATCGAGCTATATATACAGGACGCCTATCAATTTTCCTGAACTAACCAACTATATCATTCGAAAGGACATTTAATAGAGTGTTTATATAGCAAATTTCGAGAAAATCGTTTGAGCTGTTTTTGAGATACAGATTTACGGTACCACTTCCGGTTTCCGATGTCCCGCTTCCGTTTTTTCAATTTTCACCAAAATTTGATAAATTCATCTGTACACCAGGCCTGTCTCAATTCTGAAGTTTTGTAGTTCTGTCTTTATTATTTTCGGAGATATGATAGCCAGAGGATTCCATACATACACATATACACACATACATACATACGTACGTACGCACATACATACACACACACTGACCAATTGCCAAAAACCACTTTTTTGGACTGAGGGAACCTTAAAACGTGTAAATCAGGGAAAATCTCGATGATGAATTTTTGGACCGAATACAATACTTATATTACCTACGGTAGTAGGGTAATGGAAGTAATAATAAAAAAGGGAAATCTATAGCAAAATTTTAATGATGTAAAAGGGAAAAATGACGGTCAAATTAATATATTAAAGGAAACACGGGGAAATTTTCAGAGAAATTTTGTTTTATATTAATATTCTTAAACATTTATTGAGAAAGTCTTGGAAAACTTAAAAAAAAATATTTTTTGAAAAAAAAAAAAAAAAAAAAAAATATATATATATATATATATATATATGTGTGTGTGTGTGTGTGTGTGTGTGTGTGTGTGTGTGTTGAAATATAATCACATGTCTGAATATTTCGATGATTCATTTATAATTTCACTTACTTAGAGTCAAAAGAATCTAAGGATTTGTATTTAGATCAAAACGAATCAGCAGTTTTATCTAGAATATCATTCTGAATAATTGCATCATTGCAAAATATTATTGCAGAATAATTTTTAAAATATTAAAACAAACTCTGTTGTCATTTTTAAGCATGATAAGCAAAATTCGAATGACTATAAATACGTTTCTGAATTCAATATTTTCATTTACAATTTTTTGAAGTCAAACATGAGAGTCATGATTGTTCTCTTGTTGCTTATTACTGGGGTAACATCGGTAAGTAATTTCTAAATATAATACGTAAATGTAGGGTTACCGATATACATTAGAGCCCCTTAAATAAAATATATAGGCCAACGCATTGCTGTTATTTTGTTGCCTCGGATGATGGAATCATTCCCGCTTGGCGTCCTTATCGCTTAACTAGCCATTTTAAGAAATTTTGATCTAAAGCTACGATCAGCCAAGACGGTCAAGTCAATAAGCAGCAAGTAATATCCCCAACAACACATTTATAAACAGTACATTCTTGGTATGTTATTTCATCCTCAGGATATTTTGTGAATGTACTGGGAATAAGATGTGTGTTGTTAGGACTATTTCTTTCTGTTTCAAATACAAATCATAACTTTTTGAAAAAAAAAAGTGCTTATTGTTTAAAAGTGGGAAATCTTTATTTATTTATTTCCTTTTTCTGCTATTTCTGGCATATACTATGCGTTTAAAAAAAAGGACCTTAAAATAAATTTAATTACTACACGGAAATGAAACAACTTTTGCGACCCCTGAAAATGTCACCTAATCTCAAACCCACAGTAATAAAAGGTCTTCTTTAATTAATGTATGGTTATTAACATAAATATTAAGATTAAAATAGCACATTCTTTGTATTTTTACATTTGAACATGTGAAAAACACAGAGAAAAATATAAGTAAATAAAAGTTATATTATTTTATTCTTCCTAAATTATCTTATTGAAATCTGAACATTTTATGTTCTTTTCTTGAATGATTATAGAAATTTTTCACTAAGCAATCTCCCATATGATAATTTACAGAGCTAAAATTATGAAAATGATTAAAAAAGTAACTCCAAAGTAATACAAGAGGATAGAAATAATGGCTGTCATTTGTTTATCTACGGAAATGATGGGTACATGTGGCAACCCTAAGGCACCAAAATGTCTGATGCGTCAGCTCGTATATATAGGAGACGTAGTATAGATAACCGGTAAATTGCACAGTTACATAGAATGATATAGAAGGAAGTTTTCCTATAGCTACAATATACTATTCTTTAATTAAAAACATCAATAATAGTAATTAGAGCATGATAATTCAATCCACACATCTCCATTCATTCACCAGTGACATCGATTTAGTCAAAAGCATGCGCATTCATAACGAGCTAATGAATTCTTTGGAGCTAAATCATGAAAAACCTTAATTGCGGTGTAGAGCCGCGGAAAGAATCAAGAGAATAATGCTTATTTTAAGTGCCGTTTCGAGTTAGTGTTGCGCAAGCGTATTGACAGGGAAATATCGGTATATGACCGGGAGAAAAACTTTC
>OZ005652.1:46277540-46317540 GCA_963930645.1 Salticus scenicus | reverse complement strand
CTCAGTGGTAGAGCATCCGTGCGTTAAGAGGAGGGCCCGGGTTCGATTCCCGGCTCTGGTATTTTTCACATAGTTGGTAAGAAATAAAAATATCAACCTGTACACTCCAATTTGATTTAAATAAATAGAATCTTGTTCTGAAACTGTACCAGTTAATAGCGATAAATCACCACGACATGCAAGGGATAAGATTTTATTAGAAATTTTTGTTGAAGGGAATAAATGTTTATTTGAATTAGATACTGGAGCTGCTATTAGTTGTATGAATGTGAATGAATTTAAGAAACTTTGTCCGGATGTAGCCATTAAGCCTACCAAATTATTGCTTAGGAATTTCGATAATTCTATGATAACATCAGCTGGCCAAGCAGTGGTGCAAATTCAATACAAAGATCAAATTAATACAGAAACTATTTATTTGGTACATGCAAAAGTAAACGCAGTTTTTGGTCGTGAATGGTTGAGAAATTTCCAATTAGACTGGAGCTCAATTAAAGCAGTTCGGGTTGGAAATTGTAATTCTCGAAACGATAAATTAAATATCTTACTTCAAAAGTATGAGAAATTTTTTTCTCCGGGTATTGGAAACTGGAAAAGTTTTGTTGCCGTCTTCAAATAAAACCTAATTACAAACCGGTATTTTTTAAAGTGTACCAGTACCATTTGCTTTAAAAGAAAGAATAGAAACTGAACTTAATAGGTTAGTTGCAGAAGACATCATTGAGCCGGTGACATATAGTGATTGGGCTACACCAATTGTTCCTGTTATCAAACAGAATGGGAACCTACGAATCTGTGGTGATTATAAGGTGACTATCAACCCGGGACTAAAAATTGAGCAGTATCCTTTACCCCGTATCGAGGACATTTTTGCTGAACTGTCAGGAGGGGAGTTCTTTACTAAAATCGACTTATCTGAGGCATACCTTCAAATGTTAGTTGATGAGCAGGACCGACATCTATTGACGATCAATACTCACTAGGGTTTGTTCCGTTACAAGACAATGAATTGTGGTATAGCCTTAGCTCCGGCAGTGTGGAAGAGAGCCATTGAACAAGTTTTATCAGGCATCGCGGGGGTACACGTATTTTTAGACGATATTACCGTAACGGGGAGAAATGATCAAGAGCATTTTGAAAGGTTAGAATTAGTACTACAGAGACTAGAAGAATATGGTCTCAGAGTAAATAAGCGGAAAAGTGAATTTTTTAAGAAATCTGTGAATTATTGTGGTCATACAATTGATAAATTCGGCCTCCACAAAACACAAGAAAAAATCGATGCAATTACGAAGGTACCAGTTCCAAAAACTGTATCTGATTTGAAGAGTTTTTTGGGTTTAGTCAATTACTACGGAAAATTTATTCCCAACTTATCTACTCGTGTCGCTCCTCTCAATAATTTACTGCAGAAAGGTACTAAATTTTTGTGGACTGCAGAATGTGAAAAAGCTTTCAAGGCATTGAAACAAGAAATTGCTTCAGACCGAATTTTATGCCATTACGATCCTAAGTTACCTCTTGTATTACAAACTAATGCATCACCAGTTGTAATAGGAGCAGTTTTAAGTCACATTATGCCAGAGGGTTCAGAAAAACCAGTAATGTTTGCATCAAGGTCATTGACTAAAACGGAACGTAATTATTCGCAGATAGACAAGGAAGCATTGAGTATCGTATGGGATCGAAGAGATTTTATCGTAAGAGATTTTATCAATATTTATTTGGTCGACATTTTGATCGCGTAACCGATCATAAAACCCTAGTATCAATTTTCGCACCTAATCGTAGTTTACCATGTCTATCAGCAACACGAATGGTTCATTATGCACTTTTTCTCCAAGCATTCAGTTATACAATCAAGTATCGAAACACTAAGAATCATGGCAATGCCGATGCACTTTCACGGTTACCACTAGCAGTTGACAAGGACTGTGAGTACTTGACTGAAGCAGACGTGACAAATATTTCGCAAATTGAATTAATGCCTGTTACAGCAACTGACATAGCCAGAGCTACTAAAACTGATAGGAAATTGTTCGAACTGTATGAAAGTTAAAAATCTGGAACTGAATTACCTGTGCCTTGGAAAGATAGAGAATCTGAATTTTCATTGCAAAATGGTTGCATAATGTATGGTCATAGAGTATGCATTCCTGAAAAGTACCAGAATCAAGTTTTGGAAGAACTTCATGTTGGACATCCTGGAATTGTCAAAATGAAGGCCATAGCTAGAAGCTACTGCTATTGGCAAGGTATTGATGCCAGTATAGCCAATTTTGTTCAGAACTGTTCAGCTTGTATCGCAACGAGGAACGAACCAGCAAGGATAAATCGACATCCGTGGGAATGACCAAATGGACCTTGGCAAAGGATACACGTTGACTACGCTGGTCCTTTTATGGGGAAAAGGTTTTTTGTAGTCTCTGATGCATATTCGAAGTGGATAGAAGTCATTCCGATGAAAAATATTACAGCTAGTTTTACAATTCATCATCTTCGTATTCTTTTTGCTCATTATGGAATTCCTTTAACTTTGGTTAGTGATAACGGCGCAAGTTTTACTAGTTACGAATTTCGACATTTTTTGAAACTGAATAATATTAAACATATAACTTCCGCAGCGTACCATCCTGCTACGAACGGACAGGCAGAAAGAATAGTGCACTTATTCAAAGCTTCGTTGAAATCGAGTAGAGGTGATTCTGGAGATCTAAATGTGAAATTACAAAGATTTTTATTACAGTATAGAATAACTCCACATTCTCTCACGGGAGAAACGCCGAGTGCCTTGTTTTTGAAGAGATGTATTCGCACTAGGCTTGATCTTTTTAAACCAAATTTGAGAGACAAAGTTGTTCAGAAACAGAGTTCGAGACTTGACACAGAATCTATCTTGCGTGAGTTTCAGGAAAGGGAGAAAGTAGTCGTAAGAAATTATTCCGGACCTAACAAATGGAAAATTGGAACAATTATAAACCGAGATGGAACTTTGAGTTATAGCATACAAGTTGGAAATGAAATTTGGAAGAGACACGTAGATAAAATAAGGAAATGTGGGAAGTCGATTGAATTATCCCAAGCTGCTTCTGAAATTCCAATTTACGATAAAGAATTGAATTTTCCAGATGAGCCAGTATCCGATGATGTTGCTGAATCGGAACCGCCTGCACCTGTACCTGAAGTTGTCCCTGAACCTAAAGATGTACCTGTACCTGCCACTCCAAGTGATGATATACCACCTAAGCCTGTACCAGACGCTTCCGGAAAGCCGAAAACTGATGTGCCACTCCGACGCTCAAACCGAATCAGGAGACCTCCAAAGAGACTCGACCTGTGACCTATATTTTGTCGGGGAGGAACTGTTATGTATCTGGCAACAGCCAGATTAGAGAACCTTCCAAGCTGTGTGACGCGCGCGTGTTTTGTTTACCTTTTTGAATTCCATAGTTTCGTATTGTACATGTTCGGTGTAGTTGTTGTTATGCTCGTTTGTGCCTGTGTATCTTAATGCTAATAAATGTTCTTTGCGTGTATGTAAAACGAATCGTATCGTCTCTCGGTCTACCTTGCATACATGACATAAAATGTATACTAATACGAGTAGTATACTGGCTACTGGCATCTGTTTCTTTCTAGTTCTATACTCTATGTATGTATGTACTTTTTCCACAGTATAAACATAGTTCACAAAGTACAAGCACGTGTTTTTATACAGACTGTTATATTCTTCTTTTTGCTTTCAATATAAATTTTCAAATAAATAACAAAAAAAAAAAGAAAATGATTTTAGTCATATTACAATATTAACACTTCTTTACAAGCCAAAAATAATTCAAAAATAATAATCTAATAGCTCGACGTTAAATTCACAAGTTACTTAGTTTTCATTTCTATTCGCAGTCCCCAATGACTGCCTCATTAATATATTTTTTTTTTTTTAATATCGGCCCGCCTAGGGTGCAGGGGGGGGGGGGGCGAGAACGAGATTACAACATATTTTTCACATTTGCTTTATTTCTCAAAGAAAACAAGTAATATAAAAGAAAACTTTTTATAGTCAATTACTTCTTACAAAACACTATCGAAAAAGGTTTTTTTAAATAATTTTGAATTAGGAAATAAAAAGCGCGTGCGCAAAATGAAAGAAAAATAATTATAAGATTAAAAAAAAAAAAACTTTTTATATGCCATGTTTTAAACTTTCTGATGAATTATAAAGCTCTTATCAATGTGCATAAAATTTTTAAAGTGACAATGATGTCAATTTTTGTGAAATGCATAATTTAACTTTTTATAGTTTTTTAATATTCACGTTTAATTAAATGTATTTATTTTTATGTCGAAAGAAAATGAGCTCGTAATTTTTTTTTTGGCAACAATTAAATTATAGCTAATATTTTAATGGCTATATTAACGCTATTCAGTGGCGGCTCGTGCCAACTTTCCCAGGTGGGGCGCAGTCCATTGCACGACAGGTGAAATATATTTCATAATTCAAACGAAAAAAGAATAAGTTATTTATTGAAGAAAATTATCTTTATATATATATATATATATTCGAGGTGTTCTATGTATATTATTATTATTATTATTCATTGTGAATATTATAAAATTTTACAATGTTACAATGTCAAATTTTTTAAACTGAAATTCTTCTATATGCATTTTCTTTTTTTAATTTTTGGGCATAACAACTCTAAATATCTTAAGTATAAACGAAAACATTATATATTTAATATATATGTTTCTTGTACGTTTGTTTTTAAAAGCACAGCCAAATAAATTAAAATTAGAAATTTCATAAACGGTACTTTAAAAATGTATACACATTTTTAAAATGTCGAATTTTTAAATTAAAGTGTTTGTGATTTTACTTTTTTATATTCTAGCTTATTAAAAAACAATGATGTAGGCCAAATGTATATAAAATTTAAAACCTTTAGGTGATTTTGTAATGTATATCAAAATTAAACTAGTTGGCATAGGTGGACTCTGCTCAGTTCCCCACCATATTTATGGTCTCATAAATTTCTAGTGCGAGACATATTATAATCATGTTAAAAAAAATGAATTTGATCAAAGCTTTAGCTTGATACAGTGACAGAAAGAAATCCCCGCCTAATAGGCTATCCATCGTTCACTTCGATATATTTATCTTATTCTAATCTATTAATTTATTTTATCAGGGTCAATTCCGTTGTTTATGTTTCATGCTACTATTTCCAATGCAATAATCCTCAGAATTCATATTTTTATGAAAAAATTACAATTTCGCTATGTTGATAAAATCATAAATTACGAATAATTTACGAAATTTTCCTATTAGAATATTTGTATTCAATCATGTTCAAAAAAATATCATAAATGTCATTTTGAAGTTGTCTAATGTATTTATGATCCTCAAAATGGAAGTTTATGCTCAATTTTGCCTTATTCTGACATGTTAAGTAAATGGTAAATTCCAAATAACTTACAAATTTTTTAAATTGGAAAAATCATAGTCTATGATATTCATGCCAGTAACCTACATAATATTTCGAAAGTGGTTTGACATCTTTACGATGAAAATATCCCTCAAAATTGACGTTTATGTGAAATTTTACTCTATTCTGCTATGTTAAGAAATTCGTAAATTTCCAATAACTTACGAAATTTTTATATTTGAATATTCATAGTCATTAATATTCATGCCAGTGTCCTAAATAATATTTCAAAAGTAGTCTGACATCTTTACGATGAAAATATCGCTCAAAATTGACGTTTATGTGAAATTTTGCCCTATACTGCTATGTTAAGAAATTCGTAAATTTCCAATAACTTGCGAAATTTTCAAAGTAGCATATTTATAGTTACTGATGTTCATTCCAGCTTCAAAACGGATATTTTAAACTGGTCTGACATTTTTACAGTAAAAAGTTTCCATTTAATGCACGTTTAAGTGAATTTTTGTCCTATTCTCCCATGTTAAGAAAATCGTAAATTTCTAATAACTTACGAAGTTTTTAAAATCGAATGTTGCAAATGAACAGGGTTCTTGCCAGTGTCGAAAGTAATATTTTAAAACTGATCTGACCTCTCTGCGACAATTTGTTCTTGAGATATCGTGTACACAGACTAACAAACTAACGGACTAACAGACACCCTACAGACAAACACCATACAAATTTTGTCATTTTCGGATTCCTCAGACCTGAAGACGTGTAATAAAGTCAAAAAACCGAGGTCGAAAATTTTCACGATTACCTAAGTTCCCCATACCTATAGTATGATGGGGAACTAAAATTAAGCCTGTACAGAAAATTTAGTTTAAAATTTTATATTCCTTCAACAATACAGAATTTCATAACTGTCCCAATAAAAAAATGATGCCTGACATTTTATTTCTTTGCAGTTTTTTGCATAATGTTGAGTTAAAAATACGCAAATAAAGATACTTTAAAAATCCATCGCTATATTTAAAAAAAAAAAAAGTGTGTATATATATATATATATATATATAAAGTATTGATTTATCCCTTGATAATAATTCAGAAATATATCTTTTTAAATTACCAATATTAATTTATGTAAATGCTATAATTATTATTAAAAATACATTAATCAAATAATATTTGACTGGAAAAACAATAATTATAAAAAATATTACACTACATCGCATGAATTTTTTTTTTTTTTTTTTTTTTTTTTTTTTTTTTTTAATATATAATAAAAAGATTTACAAATTTAGGCAGCCAAAACTGTTCAAGTATTTAAATCTGATTATTATTTATACAAAAATAAATATTCTGCTCGCCGAGTTTTTTGTCGAGCAAACCTTCCAATTACTTTCTCATTAAATTCTGGAATGGACGACTAGAACGAGGCGGAGTTTCGTTTTGTTTGTGGGGAAAAGCTGCGCTATGATTGGCTATAGACCTTTATTTGTGGGGTAAATTAAGACTCCTATAGGTTAAATTTCATCATGACGTCGAATGACGACAGACGTTCTAGTAAAATAAAGTAAATACGTAAAATAAGTAAATACGTAAAATAAAGTCTTCGTGGATTCCGAGAACCGCAAGTGCATTTAAACTTTCCTGTCCCATAGAATTTCTCAAAAATGTTTTAATCCTTTTGTGAATAAATTTTCAAGAGAATTCCTTTCTGTCACTGTTAATTTTTAAACAATCATAGATTTATTTGAAAAAATAAAAATAAAATAAATAAATAATAATAATCGCAAAAGTCTCCTCTTTTTCGCTATCAGTAGAAAAATAAATAAGTATAAAGTACTGTGAAAGTCGCCAAATTCTTTCCACGATCCGTATGGTTAATGCATCTTAAAGGAGACAGTTATTTTTCATTAAACTACGTTACATGGGCCAATTTGACAAGTGCCCTTAACACTTTAAAAGTATAGGAATATTAACATTGATAAAGCTCTACTTTGCCAAATGTGTTAACCCGGCATTCCATGAGCAAAGCAGTAAATACTATACTAATTAATGTGCGAGATCGGGGCCAAATCAAAGTGCCCAAACGGCTGAACTCTGAGTAGGAACTAGCTGTAATTCGGTAAAAGAAAAGTGGACAAAGGGACAAGCAAACTTTACGTCCGAGAAGAATAAGAGGAAATTGGATGCACGTTTCTAACTTGATAGATTCATTTTTACAAACGTTAGAATTAAAAAAATAAAAAGAAAGAAAGATATATTACTTGATTTTTAATAGAGATATATTACTTGATTTTTAATAGAGAGAAAAATTTAAGCAAGGCCAGGCCCAGGTGCCCTCAATGACGAACCGCCACTGACGCTATTAGGATGTTATTATTTTCATATTTTAATTAATTATAAGAAAACTAATAAAAAATTCGAAAATCGGACTTCGAAGTATTGTGTTGTCACCGTGTTCTGAGCAATCCTGAAAGTTTTAAATTTCTAGCTAGTCGGGAAGTTAGGTAAAATCGGTTGCAAGATTTGTACAAGATATGTATAGGGAGAGTGTGAACTAATAGTAGGAATTGAAAAATAAATATTTAAAAGGATATCAAATATTTCAAAATCCAGCTTCAAGATTGTAAAAATAAATATTACAAAATACCTAAAAAATAAAAATAAATAAAATAAAATAAAATAATCGCCAACAACTGGGGAGGGGGCAATATATATATAGATATATAGATATAGATATATATTTGAGTAAACTCACTGATTCAACACAGCCGCGGGGATTCTATTCTTTGTACAGTCACAAATTTTAGGAAGCAGGTTGGTTTTAGGACCCTGAACCCCACTAAGACGGGATTTTGTGATATACCCCGTTCCCCCTCCTGTGGGGCAGCAGAAGGGAAAACACCTTTATTAGCGTAACTTGGCTTCAAATTACTTCACGGTGAAGAAATTGCAGATCGGGAGACTAGAATCCAGTAAAAAGAAATCATTTCTGTGATTTTGGAATTTTACATTTTTAAGGGGAGGGGGGAGGATGATTTTCGGAGTCAAATTTAGAAAAATACGGATTTTGGAGAACTCTAACAATAATTGCACAAAGATATAAAAAACCGCCAAGCGTCTTCTTGATGATAGTTCCAAAAACTCTTTTTTTTTTTTTTTTTTTTTTTTGGGGGGGGGGGGAGAGTTCCGGGGGCAAATTCGAGCCCCCTTTTAGCGCTAAATTTGTCAGGGGGAATCTATAGGAGTTGAAGTCAGAAATTTTTGTGTGGCTTATTTACATGTTAAATATATTCTAATATCTTCTTATCTTATCCCTTTATTCATTCTATACACATAAGACGAAAGTATTGTTCTGGAGTTCGAAAATTTTTGACCTCCAGTTTTCGATTGATTTACACGTTTTGAGATATCCCGATCATGGTTTGACCAGTTTTAGAAGATAAATGTCTGTCTGTATGCCACGAATTTTTGAATGATGCATCTCACAAACCAGTGAGCATATTTAGATATTTAGTTAGATTTTGACTTAAACTGCTGTTGATTACATTTGGGGAACAATTTCCTCAGCATGGTGGCATTGTCATCCCATTCTTCTCATAATTTTTAATATTTCCCAATAGAACAATTAAATATATTTTTAAATTTAAATTATTTATAATATTAATATATATATATATATACATATATATATATATATATATATATATATATATTCAAATTATTAATTTATATAATAAAAACTGCAAATATAATAGTATTTAATTTAATTTTTACTTTCACTAACTCATACAATGATAGAGGAAATATTTTGGGGTCAAATGTTTGCTTTTCAGTTTTTTCTATATTTATACATTTTGAGCTTCCCGGTGTTTGTGTTAGCATTGTAAGGCCAACGGACTGTGCTATGGTTTAGGATTTAGAGAGGGTCCCTTTAAGAGAGGGTCTATCTAAGGGGTTCTAGCCTGCACTTATGCATATTTAGGAGAAAACCATGAAAAACCATTTTTTTCACAAAATGTTGTTATTATATTCATTTAAAATAATAATAATAATAGAGTCAACTTTAACTCATTCAAAATTACATGCATAAATAACAGTAAATACCAAACTTTAGTAATTTGCTCTTCTTGTTCAAATTCATATGTTTTATTTATTTATTTATTTTAATGGAACCTTAGAAGCATCAATATTAAAATATTCAGCTTCTTTAGCATTTTGTATAAAATTAAATTTTTTTTAAGTTCAACATATTACAGTGAAATTTTCATTAAATAAATTACGAGAAACACAATAAAATCACCAAGCTATCCTTTTCCTTCCGGCACGAATCTGAGAAAGTATAACTCCAGAATACGGCGCTTATTTTCAGAATTTCCCCCCCCTTTCTAGAAACGAAAGTGCAAGGGAAAATTTCTCTCCTATTGTTCAAGCGCGCGGACCCTCGCAAATTCTGGGGGCAGTTAGGGGTTATTATAAAACCAGTTTTTGAGATAAATCTTTTTTGGCATAATCGGTAAAAGTAAAACAATATTTATGATGCGGCTATTTTTTTACGTAATTTAAATCACTTTAATTATATTTTTAAGAACTTCTTTTCGCCTCTAATACCATTTATTCATTTGCACTTCTATTTTACGTTCATTATAAGCTATTACATAAGATGTACTGAAAGGACAATAATTTTGTATAATAACTAAACATTTAAAAAATTTTCTTCTTTCTAACAAAAAAGTTTTTTTTTCCTTATGCGGGTAAATTTATATAAGATATACATATGCTAGTTATGAAGAGAATGGAGGTGAGATAATTTAAATGTCTGTTAATAATGGAAAGTTAAGCAACTTAAATAAAAAGCAATAATTATCTTACGATCAGCTTGTATAATTCGCATTTAATCTTGCACAACCCAATTTGTATTTTCGGAGTTTCTATGGATAATTAAAAATTTTAATAAAAATAATAATCATATTAATACATTATAATATCAAAGCAATCCCAAAAACAAATATTTAATGAGAAACTTCAAGGATTTATTAAAAAAATAATAAGAATAATAGTTATAATAATAATAATAAGAAGAAGAAGAAATAAAAAAAGAAAAAGAAATTTAAAACCAAATTCATTAAAAATAAGGAAAAAAATGATGTTGGTTTTAGGGTTATGGACGGTAGGATTCTAGTCTTGGGAATGTGTTTAAAGGGCCCTAGCCAATTTAAGTAAGTTTAAGAGAAAACCACGGAAAAAACCGAATGGTTAAGGCAACAAGCTCGACCTGGTGTCGAACCTGAGAACTCCCGTCTATCAGCTTTGGAAGCAGAACCTTTCAGCAACTGTTAACACGAGAAAAAATAAATTTCCGTATGTTAGAAATTTTGTACACAATAAAAAATTTCTTAAATTTATTATTAGGTTTATACAGATTTTCTGCAGTAAAGTGGCTCGCCTTAAAAATTAGATAATCAAAATTATAATTGAATTATGAAATTTGCATATTTTAATTACAATTTTTTTTTTATTTTATACTAGCAGGCTTTACCAGCTTCATTGACCACTATATATTATTAAATTGAAAAAAAAAAAAAAAATGATAATGAATATAATATAATAACAATAAAAAATTTAAAAAAAAAAAAAAAAAAAAAAAAACTTTGAAATTGTTTAAAATTTTGCTTTGTGTACCTATTGTCTGCATCGCCTTCCACACCCTCGCTACTTCAGGTCCGGATTCCTACTGCCTTTATCAACCTTTTACCCGAGCACATTATTTTAGATATTTATCGGACAACAGGTGGCGATATCATAGCATCCATTAAATATTTTAGTTTTGAAACCATAAAATAATATGGATTTTCTAGCCCTAATTCTGTAATAATAAAATTACAGCTACAATGAATTTATAATTTTATTACTATTAATTGTATTATAAAAAATTACATAAATTTATTTGTTATATTTTTTAGTTAAATTTAAAATTTAATAATTTATAATCCTTTCTGCTACATTGTAGTTTGATTTCGATAAATAAACAACGTGAAAGAAAAAAAAAATTTCAACTTTTCAAGAAATTAGCTAATTAAGGAATAATAATTAAATAAATAGTAAAACAGCCGTTGCTAAGGAACGCAGAGGATTGAAATGAAAAAAAAAAAAAAAAATTAAGAAAATGAAACAGAGAAATCTTTGAATTATAAATAAATAATTAATTAATTAAAAAAAAAATGTGCGAAAATTGTAAAAAATCTCAATGAAGTGTACACTCCCCCTCTGAATAAGACCCTTAAATCTTAGAGTAATAAAAGAAATAAAATTAAAATTACTGAAAATGAATTCCAGTCAAAAAAGCCTAAAATCTGGAAAGAATAAAGAACGAGAAAGATATTTCGAACACAAAAAAAGGAAAGCCTATATGTCGCCAATAAATAAACCAAGAGTTCTCCACACTGCCAAACGCAAAAAATTTCGTTATCATCGCTATAGAGAGTAGGCGTTGCGACACTCCCGCAAGAATAATAGAGAGTGCTTTGTCCATCTCCAGTGATTGACGCACCGTTTCTCCGAGAGGGAAAAAAATCTAGGGTACGACTGCTGTAACATAGCCGGGCTTTGGTCTACGTGAAGTTTGGGGTACAGCTCTCGGACCCGCCGTAAGGAAAAGGATGTTGTTATTATATTCATTTAAAATAATAATAATAATAGAGTCAACTTTAACTCATTCAAAATTACATGCATAAATAACAGTAAATACCAAACTTTAGTAATTTGCTCTTCTTGTTCAAATTCATATGTTTTATTTATTTATTTATTTTAATGGAACCTTAGAAGCATCAATATTAAAATATTCAGCTTCTTTAGCATTTTGTATAAAATTAAATTTTTTTTAAGTTCAACATATTACAGTGAAATTTTCATTAAATAAATTACGAGAAACACAATAAAATCACCAAGCTATTCATTTAATTTGACGTTCCAGAATAATTCCATAAATTTTGACTCTTCATTCTTTATCATTTAGTATCAGCATTTTGAAAACCTTACTGATTATTGACTTGAATTTGACTGACCAAGCTCTAACTTTTATAAATAGATAAAGTTGTCACGAAATTTGAAAGCGTTATTGTAATGCACAATTGAAAATGCAATACGCAGCATTCAACGCTTTTTTTGCAGTACAGTGTAGTAAAAGGACTTATTACCATTGCAGGTATCTGAAAAATTTGTTTTCTATGCATTTTGATTATATTATTCAGTAGCAAACTCAAGAAAGCTTATACAAAATAAATCTCATGGTCACTGGTCAGGTATTTAAACAAGTAGATTAATATAAATACTTTAATTTAGTAAATTATTTACTGTATACAGATTGATATTAATGTATCAGATATATGTGAATGTAACATCCTTCTAGAAACCCCAATAGAAAGTATATGTTTAATTACATGCAAAATAATATTAAATAATTATACAAAACATAAAAATAATTCAATTCATGCTATAAAATGCTCGGCTAAAAACTTAAAAAAACTTAATAATTAATTTGTGATTGTTCTATTTTTATGGTTATATAGATTTCCTGAATTTTCCTGAATTTAAATTATTAAGTTTAAGCACAAATCAGGCGACATGAATCTGTTGGTACTGATGATACCCCTGCCTTAAAGCATTCATGCTTTTGAGAAGATCGTAGAGATAAAATTTGGGGGACCTGTAGCCACTGCTTATAAAATAAATTTCAAAATAATATTGATGTTACATCCCAGTAATATAAATGTTACATCCCATTGTCTTCGCATATATGCGCGAAGTGGTGAAAAATTCCCATTTGCGCGAACAAAGTAAAAATACAAGAATAGTACGAGTTACATGCGTTCTCAGATTCATACACAACGAGGGTTGTACAGTGATTTTTTTTTATGTGCGCGAAGCGTATATACGTGCGGGATACTGATTGCTGCGAAAACGAGTTACCAGCGTTTTCTGATTCATGCACAGCAAAGTAGGGGTGTCCAGTGATTTTTTTTTCTTTTTTACGCGCATGGTAGTGATTGCTACGGAGCCGAGTTACGGGTGTTCTCAGAACGCCCGTAACACCCCATCATTGGTAGGGGGTAGGGGTGTCCAGTGATTTTTTTTTACGTCCGTGGTAGTGATTGCCGCGGAACCGAGTTACGAGTGTTCTCAAATTATCAAGTCAAAAAGGAAGAAATCACCTGCACGCCCGGTCCTGCAACTAGAACGAGGCGGAGTTTCCTTTTATTTGTGGGGAAAAGCGTCGCTCTGATTGGCTATAGTCCTTTATTTGTGGGCTAAATGAAGACTCCTAGAGGTTAAATTTCATGATGACGTCGAATGATGAAAAAAAGTCAAGTCGTATATTTCTGGTCGCGCAAATGGGAATTTTTCACCCCGTCGCGAAGTGGCACTAATTCGTAATATACTCTATACAATTTTCAACAAATGATAGGTATGCTAGTAAATATTAGCATACTTAACTGTAGATTGAATTTTTACATTTCATTTTTCTGAAATTGTATTTGCTAGAATGTCTAGACCTCTTACAGGTATTTAATTTTAAATATTAATTACACTTTCAAATTTGCATATTTACTGTCAAAAAAGGACATTGATTCTGCCTAAAAAATAATTAAGTTAAAATATGTAAGCCTTTTTTTCCTTCATACCTACAATTTGAATTGTATAAATATCTAATTTAGTTAATGATATATATATATATATATATATATATATATGTGTGTGTGTATCAGTAAAATATGTATTGTTTTTGTTCGGTAATGTATAGAATTAAATCGTTTTGTTACTGAACAAATAATAATCTGTTTTTCTTAGTTTTTATTTATTTATTTATTTTTTAAATAAAGGTATCCGCGATTGTAATGAAATGCTCGCCCTCTGGTGGGCTAAGGTGAAATTATCACACCACTGATAGCTTTCACGCTGAAACAATGATAGAACAACAAGAAAAAACAATAATAAATATACGCGTGGCTATTGTATTTACTAACAACTGCAGTTGGGAAAGCGCCCTCTATCGATCATTACAAACGCGGATAGTGAATTATTTTTAAAAAGTAACAGAAAAAGATTTAACTTTCTAAAAAACATATGAGTTATTATTATCATATGAAATTTGCTTCCTTTCTATATCCTGTTTCGTTACATTACATCGCTAACGAAATAAAATATTTCATATTTTAGTACATAAATTAAACTCATTCTTATTTCTTAGGTACTAAAAATATGAATAATAAAATCAAACATTTTCTTCATCGCATCGACGATCTCGGTCACGGGACCTTCTTATTTCGCTTTCGCTTCCAGGCCATTGTGAAGTAAGCTGTGGAAAAAACATGAAGCTACATAATTAGAGGAGGGGGAACGGTAATGGCGATAAGCACTGAAAAACGGACCTAAAGAGAAAGTGGGTGATAGGGGGCGCTCCGAACATACTAGACTCATCGTTTACACGAGAAGTATGCGGGAAATTTAAGATTTTAATTGATATTAATTAATTTAAATTGCCCACAAAGAGATAATGGCGAAGAATTGCTTTGCTTATGTATGTAATAGCGGCTTTCGATCAGCTATCGCAAAAAATAAAGCTTTACGGAAGAAAAATCCAAGTTAATTTTCTGCTCCTAAGGTTAGCTATTCCCACTTAATTTAGAGCTTTAATCTACTGATATTTAACAAATAATTTTCGTTTCTAGTATTATAAGTAGTTACTCATTTAATATAAAATGCATATTTCCGTTTTTATGGACCAGTGTCGTTTCTTTTTTGTATTTGAAGGCCTTTAAAAATTCTCATTTTATGAATATTTGCCTTAAGAAATGTGAATATGAAAAAAAAAAAATGTAAAATAAGCATAACTTTATTATTTGTGACATATTATGCTGTTTAATCAATTTCAGAAATGAAATTTGATTTGTTAATGAATAAAAAATTTGAAATGACTTACATGTTTCGTTTCTTTATTTAGATAGATAAACAGAGAGGGGGGGGGGAGAGGGGTTGTTTGTTCAAAAATTTCAAAAAAATGAAAAAGAATAATAAATAAATAAAGGATTTTTAGAATTAATAAAAATAAAATAAAATAATGCTTTAATGTTTTTCATCTCTTAGTGAAAATAGCTTGCTTTTAATGTCTAATTAACCATTTTAATTAATAACGATTAGCTTGTAATAAAATCAAGACAAACCATACGTTATGTACGTGTATGTGTATCAGGTCGGCGTAAGTATTTTAAGTTAATATGGTAACTCATTGGTTCCTTATCTATATCGCAACTTTTTGTGTCATTCTTTCCTCTATGTTAAATTCAGTTCTATATTTTAGTGTGCTGTTATTGTTTTAGTTCTATTAATTGCTAAATTTTAAGATTAAATTTTATTACGTTATCTATTATATATATATATATATATATATATATATATATATATGTATGTATGAAATAGTATTTCAAAGTTTTGTGAAATTAAAAAAAATTTGTTTTGGCCAGAATCCACCCATGCAAGATAACGGTAAAATTGTAAAGATTGATTAAAAAAAAAAAAAAAGAAGTTTTAACATTGAAATCGGAAATTTCTTAAGTAAATTTATTACAGTGAAAAAAGGCAGTAATTTTATAAACCTTTTTGTAAATTACTGGTTTAGGGTTGGGAAAATTTACGTACACATTGAAATATAAAATATTAAGCATATTAAATATTCTCGAAAACTATTTAAAATTTTAAAACTGAAACTCTAAAATGTCAGTTTTTTGGAAATACTTAAAATGATTACTAGTTTTTCATTTTTGTCCCCTGGATTTCACAATATTATAGTTTAAGAGCATACCCTTAACGATATTCAGGTATTACTTTGTTGATTCATCGTAAAATAAAATTTTTTAAATATCTGAATGATGAAATGTAATATAAATTTTGAGTATTCAAACTTAAAAATATTCAGGATGTGGTGTATGGTATTAAAACAAATTGTTTCTCTCTGTAATGAGGCTTTAAAATATAATTTGTATTTTCTTATACTGAGGAAGAAAATTTATTGATGAAAGATATCAGTATTAAAAATTTGCCATTGCCCCTACATGTTCGTTTTTTCTTTCTAGTTCCCTATTTGTATTATGAATAATATTTTTAATTTCATAAGGATGCAATTAAAACAATTTCAATTGTGTAGATTTATAAGAAATTTTGTCCTATACCGCCAAGTAAAAGTTCAGAGAAAACGGGAGGGCAACAATACCTGCTGCACGATTTTCACCAAAAGTTGATAGACCCTAATTTATGTTAAGGTGCAACTACATGTCAATTTGTATGAAATTCTCTAAAGTAGCTCTTAAGATACAGTTGGAATTATATAGACATTTTCTAAAAAAGATTAAATCCTGTTCTGGACCTCTAAAAACATGTAAATCTATCGAAAACTAGAAATCGAAAATTTTTACGAATCTAATACTTTCTTCTATTGGATATAGAATAAAGTAAAGAATATCTTTATGGCTTTAATTTCAAACAAAAACTAAAAGGCAGATTGTTTTTCTGTACTCCTTTATATTTTCAAAAAACAAGGCTGCAAAAATATATTCTGTTTTTAGCAATAGAGGAAAAAATCTCACAAAAGCTTCTTCACAGCTTTATGTCTAAAGAAAAAATTGAGAAAAATATTGCATTTGTATAGCCTATATATGGACTAAAACTTATTTAGCCATCCTGTAGAGTATTATTGTATCATTTTCAGTAGAGAACTTGGCACTTAAATAACATATATTAATTTTAAGGTATTTTATAAATACCACCAGAAATTAAAGAACAGACACACCAATTAAAGTTATAATCATGCATTAGCAATGTTTTAAATTATTAAAAACGCTTAACACAATTAAAAATGCAGTTCTAACAATTTTCAACTACAGCCCATAATGCATCTGAATATTTTTGTGTATCCGTTAACAGTAAATCTTTGCTATTCATACCCTGTTCCACAGAAAACATATTTTTAACCATAATAAGGTCAATTTCCTTATGTGTTGTTTAGTACAAAGGTATTAAAACATTTTTTTTTTAATATTATCTCGTATTGAACGAAATATATTGAAATTATTTTGAATATCTTTGTACATAAATTAGTTGCGCTCTGTAACTGGAAAATTTTTAGATAAATTTATTACGAAAGCGGGTGGTAAATTTACGTAAAACGCTTTATAAATTACTATTTTATAATTATGAAAATGCACATACATATGCATTAAATTATGAGATTATTAAGTATATTATTTTTTCTCAAAAATTATTTAAAAATAAATAATTCAGAATTTCAGATTCTTTTCAAAATATTTAAAATGATTACTGCTCACTAATTTCTAATTTTTCACCTTGATTCTACCATTATTATAGTTTAACAGTATATTCAAGTTATTACTTTATATATCTATATCTATATATATGTATTAAATCTATATTAAGGCCAGTTGTCTGCTCTAGAAACTTGGGCCAGGGTGGATTACTTCCTTGGGTCTTTCTAAGGGACCCTAGCCCATATTTATGCAAGTTTTGTAGAAGATAAGAAACGTCTAGGCAGACAAATGACATGGACTTGAACCATGCTCCGTGCAACTTTCCTCTATTGGCTTAAAGTTATTGGGGACTTAGTACTAGGGACTTGAGCCTAAAGAGGATGCCCTCTGTAGGGGTCTTTCTAAGTGACCCTAACCTGTATTCACGTGAGTTTCGGAGAAAACCACGTAACACTCTAAACGTCTAGTTCGACAAGTGCTTCCTGGGATCTAATCCTGCACTTCTCGGCCACTACATTTGAATGCAGAACCTCTCGGCTACTGGTGGGACCTATTAACTTAACCAAACCTCTAAAATGTTGGTATTCGGTTTAAGGTGAATTGTCTATACTAGGGACATTTATCTAAGAGGTACTAGCTCATATCATTCGCGAGTTTCGGAGAAAAACACTGAAAACTCCGAATGGCTAGGTCGACAAGCGTGACCTGAGACCGAACCCAGCACTTCCCATCGTCCAGCTTTAAGGGCAGAACTTCTCAGTTACTAGTGGAGCTGTAGGAAAGAAAATTATGATAATAATTAGTTTGCAGGGAGTATTTATTTAATAATTTTCAAGAAATATAAATATTATAATATTTCATTGCACATGTGTGGAATATATATATATATATATATATATGTGTGTGTGTGTGTGTATAATTGAAAGAAAGTTTTAATTTATATAGATGAAAATTGTTTAGTGAGAGTTCAAAATGTAGATACAGTGAAACCTCTCAAGTTGGACACCCCTCTAAGTTGGACGCTTTTTCTCGGAACGGAATGTATCCATTAACATTATGTCTAACCCCTATAAGTTGGACACCTCTCTAAGGTGGACACTTTTTCTTGGAACAGTAGGTGTCCAACTTAGAGAGGTTTTACTGTATTTAAAAACAAATTATTTCAAATGCTAAATATTAAACATTGAAAATAATTTCAAGAACAATTGATAAATATTCCTTATATACAATTCCTTGGTGGGTTTTTTCTTTTCATTTTTTCCCACTTATTATTATTATTATTATTATTATTTGGAAAATTTCAAATTGATTGTTCCATTCTATTATTATTATTTATTTATTTATTTAAACGAAAGACTAATTTATTATTATTATTTATTTTAGATTTCTCAAAAAAGTTTTTGCAGAATGATTTTAAAATTATCGAACTTTCGGAATCTACAACAGTATACGTTGATGCGGATTTAATAAAAGTTTATTAACTTATTCCAAATGAAAATCCGCGATTTTTTGCGCAATCCTTCCTTATCTTTTCTTTTACCTTTCAACATTCAATAATTCGAAAGACGGAATTTCTGATACCGCCGCGTGATGGCGCTGCAAAGACCCGAGATGTCTGGGGAGAAGCGAAGGGAGAAATTGGGGTTATTCTTAAAACATCGCGATCGCCGTCCTCTTTATCCGCGATTGTAATGATCGATAGATGGCGCTTTCTCAACACTGCAGTTGTTAGTAAACATTGCCACGTGTGTTCCATTAGTCTTCTTTTTGTTATTCTACTTAATATTCGTACTATAATTTCTCCGCCATTACATTATGGAAAATTGATTGCTTTTGGAAAAAATACTTCAGTTTATTCAAAGTTCGATCGGAAGTAGATTTTTAACTGAAGTTGAACAAATATTAGTTTCAAATCATCGGATTCATTCTTTACTTCCATTAGCCGAAGCAACTGAAATTTTAAATTTGTCATTTGGAAATAAATGGAAGCTCAATTCTGGATTTCTTGATCCTTTGGAGTTAGATTGTAGCACACAACAGTATGTGTTATCTTTTTTACCGTATTTATTCATTTTTATTCAATAAATATATGTGAAACTAAATATCGGCAAGCAATGGCGGGTGTATGGAATTCGAATTAAACCATGTTTATTGTAATTTCACCTTAGCCCACCAGAGGGCGAGCATTTCATTACAATCGCGGATAGGTTCATGGGAAAAAACCGGTCAAAAACTTCGTTTCGTCTCCGGTGAATTAAAAGCAGGTACAATAATAAATTCTATCCAATGAGCATTTATTTATTTGAGGCTCCGCCTTATCGGGATTCTCGCAGGGAAGTTTCTCATAGGGAAAACACAGGGAAAATCTCGAGTGAAAGCCTCGTCATACTGGTTTTGAAATTTATATATTGCTCAGTGTTGCCAGACTTGGGGATTTCTCCCCATTTTGGGGAGTTTTGAAGCTTCAGGGGAAATATTTGGGGACAGAGATTTTGTGTGGAACAGTTTGGGGAAAAGAAACATTTTGGGGAAATACACGGGGATTTTCTTTAAAATTAGGGTAAGTTCAGCGTTGCTCCCCATTCTCCCCGGGCTCCTCAAAAATGACGTCACGAATTTCACCCGGGAAGTTGTGTGGGGAGAAGATTTGCTGAACGCCTTTGGGGAGTTCACTCAATCAACCAAACAATAACAAACATGGCGGATATCGTCAATATTTTGTGTATATTTTAAAAGATACCAAAAAGAAGAGTCACAAATAATAAATAGCTTAAATAAAAGGAATTATCTTCCAAGAATAAGATATCATATGAAAATTATAAAAGAAATGGATGATTAAACAAATTTCAGGAGATATTTCATACTAAATCGTGAAACAGAAGCTGTTGTTAGAAGCATGGTATGTTTTTTAAATCGTATTTTCAGACGAATTCTTTTCTTTAGTTTAAATTATTTTATACTGAGAAGTATTTGAGCGGTTAAATCACATTTTTCGGTTTATGTTGGTATTATTTATTCAGGTTTCTTTTTTGTATTTTGCATTAGATTAAATAGCACTTATTAATTGTGCAGTTGTACTAGTGTGACATCGTAATGCATATCAGATTTAACAGATTCATGCTTCGCATGTTAATTTGGTTTTATGTATTACTATCGTTTGAAAAAAAATGTAATTTCCTATAAAATGTACATGCTAATGTTTTTATGTTGGAATTTAAAGTACTACTAAATTTTATGGATGATCAAGTTTACATTGAAAAGATTGAATTAAAACCGGATACTTTTCATCACGTATATGTTTTATTGCGTCTTATTCAAAAAATAAAATTGTGTTCAATTTTTTAGAATGTTATCTATTTTATAATGTATTTAAAATTCATTGTTTTAAGTAAGTAAGTACTTTGGTTTATGAAATATAATAAATGGTATCCTAATTAAGAAATATTACATTCTTATGAAGTGATGCTGTGTATGTAATGGAGTGACTATTAATTGTAAATTAACATTTAAAAATTTGTGTGTGTGGAGAAAATTTTTCAATCATTGAATAAAACCAAAAATAAAAGAAAAATTTAAAAGTCTCAGAGAATGTAGTGATTTATGCTTTATGCATTTATACTTTGTTTTTAGCATAAGCATAGATTTGATATGTTGTCCTTGGGAATCGAAAACATACATGACATGTGTATATTTTCATGGTATATATTGGACAAAATATTGTTTCATATTACTGATTGTTCCCTTAATATACCTTATCAAAATAATCAGGATTTTTCAGAGGAATCAAGTATGTTTGTTAAATAAATTTGTGATATCTTCTTTTTCACTAAGGACAACAGATATTATATCTTTTTCTTAGCATGTTTATCACATTATAAAATTTTGCAATTTAAACTTTAAATGTAGTTATATAATGTAAACTTGATCAGGCCTGGGATTCTCGAGTACTCAGTTGCCTTTAATCTTAAAACACCAAATACCAATGAAAACTTGATCATCCATAAAAAAAAAAATAATAAATACTACTTTAAACTGTAAAAAAAAAGATCCAACTCGCATTTTTTAAAACAACAGAATCTATAAAATCTGAAATGTATTGTGAAGTTTGGCTAATACAACTGCAATTAACAAGTTTACTTTAATGTAAAAAAGGAATAAACGTATATAAATACCAATATGAACCAAAAAATGTGACTTTTCGTTCATTTGCTTAAGCACTTCCAGTATAAAGTACTAATAAAAACTAAAGAAATGTGTTCAACTGTAAATACAATTGAAAAAAAAAACTAATATTTTCACAAGAGCTTCTATTTCCTAAGCCTAAAGTGTCTTCGGAAATATGATGAATCTTTCACTTCTTTTATAATGTTGCAAGCATGCAATCTAATAGTGCAATTCACATTTATAAGGGAAAATTAGTCTGTTGGTCCACTTGGTGCTTTTTTTTTTTTTTTAATTGTTAACATTGTACCGCAGTTATAATAGCCCATTGGCAGCATAAGATAGCAAGCTTTTCAGTGACCTAAATAATCAACAAAACATGTTGGAAAAAAAGCAGTTTGATCAGAAACAAACATAGAAAACAAGAAAAATCATCTTCAATACAATTTTTAATAATTTTACTAAAAATTATGAAACTATAACATCCAATTAGAAAGAAAATGCTATAAATCTTTATCGACTACTAGCAAAGCACCGGTTCGGGAACATACCGATTTCCGAATGTGGGAAAAATTTCAAAATCAAACTCGATATGTACAAAATTCGGCCTCATGCTGCCTGCGTGCCAATAGATCGAAGTTTGTTAATGAAACCATCTTTTAATTAATGAAATCAACGAAGGCTTTTCTTGCTTCGCTGGTCACTATATTTAAAGAAAACTCTTTTTCTATATCGTTTTACAAACAAAAATAAAATTTAAAGACATGAAATTGCTTTAAAGCCCGCTTTGGTTTCCCGCTGCCTTTGGCAGCGACCCACTCTTTCTCGGGTGTCTGTCCCTATTGCCTGTGACAATAGCTTACCAGTAGGCTTCCATTTGGGTGCTTATCAGATGACAGTTTCAAAACGCTTGGCTTAAAGTGGCTTTTACGAAAGTGAAGTCCTTGGCGAAAAATGTCCGATCTACTTTAGCATCAAAATTTAAAAAGTAATGCTCTCTAATTCAATAAGTAATGCTCTTTAATTTAATGCTGAATTAGCTTTTATGCCAAGTGCGATTCATCCGTGCCAAAAACATACTATTTAAACAAAAGGGGAAAAAATCTAAAATTCAGGTAATATTTTTTTACTCCATGTGCAAGAGCAAATTTATTTAATTTTTTTTTTTTTTTGCGTGAAAGCATATTTCATTTTATGTTGAAAAAAAAAAAAATAATAATAATAATAATTTTTTTTTGGCAACAATTAAAAATTTAAATGTCCATTTTAAAAGCTTTTACCAGGTTATTATTTTCACGTTTTAATTAATTAAAAAAAAATCTAACCAAAGTTTCGTTACAAATAAGAGGGGCATTTTTTCTGAATCCGTTGGTTTAATTAACTTATCGATCGGACTATTAGATTTTTTAAAATTAACTAAAGTATGAAAATCTGGTAGCAAATTGCATCAACACAGAGTCAAAAATCTCTTAGCCATTTATTTATAAAGAAAATAGCAAGCTTTGCGCGCTTCGCTGGACACAATATTTAAATGAGTTGTCAAAATTCCATATCGTTATTAATTAACCTGAGTTCCCGTTGTGTTCGGTAGAGATTTTTCTCGCTCGCAACGTGAGGAGTCCATGTTCCCACTGCTTTCGGCAGCAACTTTCCTGATTCTTACTTCCCCTTCCCTAGTAGCTAAGTTCGAAGTTTTGCAAAATCTCGACAAAGTACATATTGCGTATACCTAATAAACATCCACACACCAAAGTTTGCCATTCTAAGATAATTTAAGGCAAATTCAAACGTAAAAATGTGTTTTTACACGTGTTTATAGCCCCCTCGTCCTCAAGTGGGTAAGGGGGGGGGGAATTTTGTAAAATCCCATTACAATAAGTGTCAGATACATATAAACAATTTACGCGCCAAATTTCGTTACCGCAGATCCCATAGATTTCCAAAGACAAATTTACCGCTAAAAGGGGGGGGGGGTCTTGAATTTGCTACTTTGTAAACCCCCCCCCCTAAAAAAAAAAATTGAAAATCACAAAAAAAGAAAATGTGTCTTTGGAAATACCTTTGTAAAATCTTTAGTAAAGCTCTACTAAAAAATCCGGAATTTCTGAAATTTCCCCCCAAAAAACGATTTTTCCCCTTTCTTTTTTAAGAATCAAGAATTAAAAAATGGTATTTGTTTTATTTATACTCAATTTTAATCTCACCATGTACAATTTCTTCACTGTGAAGCAATTTGGGGCCGCGTTATGCTTACAAACGTTTTTTTCTTCCTACCCTCCAGGGGAGAAATGGAGGTATTTCGATAAATCCAGTTTCTTTAGTTGTCAGATACATATAAAAAATTCAAGCACCAAACTTCCTGACCGCAGCTCTCATGAATTTCCCAGGACAAATTTAGCACTAAAAAGGGTGTCACAAATTTGCGCTTTGTAACACATACCATACCCCCCCCCCCACCCCAACCAAAAAAAATGGCAGGTGACAAAAAATTAAAAACGTGTTTTGGAAATATCCTAAAGAAGTCGAATGGCTGTTTTTTACATCTTTGTTCCATTCTTTGGAGAGTTTTACTCAAAAATCCAGAATTTGCAAAATTTTCCGCCAAAAACGGATTTTTCCTATACCTCCTCTTAAAATTCGGAATTTCCTAAATCGCTGATAATGTTTTAATTGTACTAATGTGTAGTCTCCCCTTGTGCAATTTCTTCACTGTGAAGTAATTTGGAGCTGAGATATGTTTACAAAGGTGCTTTTGCCTTCTGTCCCCCTTTGGGGGGGGGAAATGGGGGTAATTTTGATAAATTCGTTACTTTAGGTGTCCATTATGGTGTATGAACAATCCAAGCACCAAAATTCGTGACCGCAATTTCCATAGATTATTCATAATGAATTTAGCACTAAAAGAGGTGTCTCGAGTTTGCCCCCCGTAACACCCCCACCAAAAAAAAAAAAAAAAATGGAAATATCCTAAGGAAGTCGCATAGCCTTTTTTCAATATCTTTGGTAGAGTTCTACTCAAAATCAGGAATTTCCAATATTTCCTGCCAAAAATTGATTTTCCCCCTCCCTTGCATTAAAAATCAAAAAATTATAAATCACAGATAATGTGTCATTTGTACTCATGTCTAGTCTCCCCGTGTGTAATTTCTTTACTGTGAAGCAATTGGGAGCCTAGTTATGCTTATAAATGCATTTTTTTTTTTTTTTTGCCCCCCACCCTCCTGCGAGGCACTGTTGGAATTCCGTCCAGCCGTTCTTGAGTGATACCTGGACAAACATGTTTTTGTCTTTTGCCCCCCCAGGGGAGAATGTGGGAGGAATTTCTGTAAAGATAGTAGCCCATGTCCTATTCTAGACTATTATCTATCTCTGTACCAAATTTCATCCAGATCCGTTTAGCCGTTGTGGCGTGATTGAGTAACAAACATCCAAACTTTCACATTTATAATATTAGTATACAGGGTGTCTACTAGGTCATGAAAGTCATGAAATTCAGCAATAGGTCATGAAAATTAAGAACAGGTCATGAAAATTGACCGTCGGTTTGAGTCACGTATTGGTTCAGGTAACCCAATTTTACTGGTCGGGTTGAACAATTTTTTTCTCTTGCAGTTCGGATTGAGTTGATTGAATTTTTTTTTCTACGAGTCGGGTCGACTTGAGAATATCTTTCAAAATAATTTCATTAACGGGCAAAAACATAATTCGGCAACGCATCATTTGGTGCATTGTCGCTTTGCTTGTAGCACTCGTGCCCACTTTGTTCGCCTGATGAATGGTCGTGTTTTTTTTTCAACCCAAAGCAATTGTTGCGAGTTTATTGCATTTTATGGTGTGTGTTTATTCATAGTTTTGTACTTATTACTAAACTTGAAGCACATTTTGTAACACTTGAAGTACACAACACACCTAAATGGTTAAAAATTATTGTTTATCCATTTTTCAGATTTTAAAACTTTTAACTTGGTGCATTAGTAATTACATTTTAAAGTATTTACCAGTTTTATAGCAATAAAAATTTACTTTATAACTTAAATTTCAAGATTTTTAGATGAATTATTAATTTTCATTTTAGGTTTTGAGTCGGGTGTGGGTCATTAAAATTCTCTATTATGAGTTCATGTCGATTTTCAGATTACTATTATTTAGTAGCGTAAATATATAAACATGATTATAAACCTAGTATACTCATTTGTATCTTTAAAAAAAATTATCTTCTATGAAAATCTACAGTTGGATATGTCGATAAAAAAGGTCATGAAAATTTTTTTGAGGTCATGAATTTTTTTTCTGTCAAGTCAGTAGACACCCTGGTATAGATTGTTAATATATAATTTCAGATTTTAACGATGCCAACAGGAGGTTGTGTTGTTTTCCTCATATGCGATTTGGCGAGAAAAAGACCACTACATTTGGTATGCTTATCGCCCATTCTTAACTAGACCTGAAAATTGTAAACATTTACAACTATATTCAAACATAACAAAATCCTTCAGATTAGTAGAAACAATAGGACACAAGTAAACTAAAGAACTTAATTATTAAAACCAAATGCATTTAATAACATATCTATCAACATTGAAGGATCAAAATAAGGGTGATTCTATATATGGTATTTTCAGGTTTACATAATATTGGTTGACTTTAGTTTAATAATATTGACAGGCTTTAGACATATGCGAGTTTTTAATAATTTAATCCATGATTTAAATCGTTAAAAATCTTTATGCATAAATAAAGTTTAGCAATTGAATGAAAATGTACTAATTGATATTTTAAAATAAATCTGTCTATTGACTCACAAGATTTTTTTTTTTTTTTCAACAAAAGTGAAAGTAACTAGAAAATTAAAAATTTATAGAAGTTTTTGATAAAATACACATATAACTTTAAAATGCTCCAAAAAAAAAAGGGGGGGGGAGGGACAAATATATGAGAATAAAGAGCAGTAGATGATAATCCCAAAATAAAAGTTTTGCATAGTTGGCAAGTATGATATAATTACGAAAAAATATTCCTGTAATCAATTTAAATGATATGCAGAAGGGAAATGTGTTTAAAAAAAAAATACTAACTTAAAATAACGTTTGAGATTGCTCATCGTTAACACATAGCTCAAATGAAGATGGTAAAAAACACTGCTTTTTTAAAACAAGTGGAAATAAGTACTATTATTTACTGTAAAAAAGCCCCGTGTGCAAAGGATTAATCCACTTTTCAGATTTTTAACTTATTACAATTACATTTTTAATTCTTTTAAAAATAATTTACCAACTGTGTGACAATAAATACAATTTTATCTTATTTTATCCTTGAAAAAAGTTTTTCATGATTTTTAGATGAATTATTAATGGTCTTATAGTTTTTGGGTTTGGATATAAAGAAAGTAGGTGTGGGTCACAAAAATTCTCTACTGCGGGATCGGGTCAGTTTTCAGGTTGATGAAATTTTTTTTGTAATCTCTTTAATTTGTAATATTTTAATCTCTCCTAAACAAATCTTGTAGACTTTTCTTCTTTAAGTATTTGTAATTTCTTAAGATTCTGTAAAATTCTAGGCAGTTCACAGCACAAGGTAACGATACTCTTTTATTTTTATTTTTTCTTGTCTGGAAAGATTTAGTTTTTTTTTTTTTTTAAGTATGACAGATCTTACTATTTCCTTCAGACAAAACTGTAAACAGTAAAAATCAGCAAATATAAGAAATTGACATGTATTGCCCTGTTAAAAAAAGGGCCATAAAATATGAATTTAAAAGAAAACGTATATTTCTTTAAGTTACAATGATAAAAAAAATAAATAAATACGGTTAACTCTTTGTTAACAGGCATTCAACTAACACAATAATTTCAAGAAACACTTTCTTTTTTCCTCACTAATAAATTGTTTTAAAAAATTTGCTGCTTTTTGTAAATTATAAATAACTGAGCATACACACACACATACACACAAAAAATAAATAAATAATCTCATTATCATAAAAACACGGAAAAGTATATATCATAATACTCATACTTTATTCACTGGATTTAAAAAAAAAAAAAAAATGTGTTTCTCACATGGTAAGAAAAAGTAAATTGCTATACTAGTTAACTAACTGTGGCATTTAAGTATAACAGTAAGGACTTTGTGTAAAACATCATTCAATATAGCAATACTTTGAAATTAATCTAAAGAATGACATGTAATTTAACAATCTATTTTTCTTTATTTAACTTATCAAAAATTTTTAAACATTTACAACTAAATTCAAACATAAAATTCTTCAAATTAGTACAAACAGTGGGACACAAGTAAACTAAAGATCTCAAATGCATTTAATAACTTAACATATCTACCAACATAGGATCAATATAAGGGTGATTCTATATATGGCATTTTCAGGTTTTTACATAATATGGCTTCAGTCTAATAACTTTGGCAGGTTTTCGACATATGCCAGTTTTTAATAGTTTAATCCAAATCCATGGCTTAAATTGTTAAAAAAAAAAAAAAAAAAATGCATAAATAAAGTTTAATAATTAAATAAAAATCTAGTAATTATTATTTAAAAATAATGCTGTCTATTGAGACGCAAGATTTTTTTTTTTTTTTTTTCCGGCAAAAGCGAAAATCACTGAAAACTTAAAAATTTAGTGAAGTTTCGCATAGTTGGCAAGTATGATAACGAAAAAATATTCATGTAATCAATGTAAGTAATATGCGGAGTGGAAATGTGTTTTAAAAAATAAAAAATAAGCACGTAAAAACATAGCTCATTTAAATCATGTGATGAAGATGAGAAAAACACTGCTTTCTTAAAAACAGTGAAAATACGTATTAATTATTTACTGTACGAGTTTTATATTATGAAAATATTTTATTACTTTTCTTAAAATGTAATTTAATATACTTTTATAGCCTGCCGAAATTAATCAAAGTTAATTGCATTAATAAAATTTCCAATAAAAGAAGCACAGAATGCAAAATAATTACGATTCTGTTGATAAACAAACACACACGCATGCGCGTTACACGTCACGAGACCAACTCCCCAGAAAATCTTCCAAGTTCCCGTAAAAAAAGTCTGGGTAAAATGGGAACATCCCGTGCTCCCCAAACTGGTGCGCTGAACGCCTTGGGTTACCCACAAATGGTCACGTGATGACATCGCTGAACGGCTTGGGGAGATCCCGGGGAGACCGGGCTTCCCGGGAAGCGACTGCTGAACTCAGCCTTAGTAAAAGATGACATTTTCCTAAAATTAAAAAAAAAAAAAAAAAAAAAAATGGGCAATTTTGGATGCTGTTTGTATTTCAGAAATAGAAAAGCAACTTTTTCATTATAAAATTTATTCTTTTTTTTTTTTTTCCATTTGTATCTCTGATTCCAGGAATTATTTGGTTTGTATGTGTTGTAGCAAGTATAGTGAATGCTAAATACTTATTGATTACTGCTTCGCTTGAATAATCGAACTTATAGTAAGCTAGACTAGCATAAATTTGGATGTTTGTCTTAGCTAGCTTGAATTAAACTTGCAGGGATGGAATATTCAGTTTGACTAAAGTTCTTTAAGCTCCCTGGGTATACCTTGTTTTTCATGTATTAAAAAAAAAAAAAAAAAAAAAAACTTTTATATACTTATGGGTTAAATACAAATGATTAGAGATGAGGAAACTCAGAAAGTTAGACAAAAGTTACACAAATTTAAAATTTTTCAAAAAACTAGCTTATTAAAATATACTTTTGTAAATGGAGATTTTTTTCTATAAAGACCTTAATTTGGGGGGAAATGTGAGCTTAAATTTATTAAATATCTTTTAACTTTTCCCCCAAAAATTATATTTTTAGTATAAATTGAGTTGGGGATTTTTTTGGAAAAAACCCTTGTTTTGGGGAAATTTGAGAACTGTTTGGGGAAATTCACTTTGAACCATCTGGCAACACTGATATTGCTAACGTTTGTTGTAGTGTTATGACGCCTAATAACAACAGCCACTGTATGTAAATAGTAACAAATACAATGAAACATACTATTGGAATGAATTTGCGTGTGACTGGTCATTGTAATCAAGGCGGACGAAAATATATGGAAGATGCTTTTGTTGTTGGATACCAGCAGTCTGAAAGTTTAAAAGAATTAGTATACGCATACTTTGGGATATTTGACGGACATGGTGGTAGAGAAGCGGCGCTCTTTGCTAAAGAGCATTTAATGAACAATATTGTATCTCAAAAAAATTTCTGGAGCGAAGATGATAGTAAAGTATTAAAAGCAATTAGAGATGGTTTCCTAACCACCCATTATGCTATGTGGAAAGAAGTAGGTAAGAGAAAAATGTTTCATTTCGTTACTCGTGGTATTAGTAAAGTTTCTTTTTAAAGAAAAATGCTGCTTTAATGCATGTGTCATTTATTATATTGATTGCAAAATTTGTTTAATTATTGCATTGTGAGTTAAGTGATTGCCTTTTATGACTGTATTGTGATGAACAAAATCTCTAAAAATACTCGGGCATACGGTGTTTTCGTCGCCATGTTTGTTTTTGATTTGAGAACTCATGCGCAGTAGCTGTTTTTTGATTACGTCATTGAACTTTAATCTTCATATGAAACGATTTGATGAATAATAATAATAATCAGAGAGAGAGAGAAAAAAAAAAGTCTACCGTTATCAATTAACAAATATCTTTTTCAGTATCATTGAACCTTCTTAAATAATTATAATTTTTTTAAAACTTTTATTTGCGATTTTTGCTGAGCAAGAGGTACTTAAACATTTTTAAATTTAATTTCATACTGTTTAAATATTAACAAACAAAATATCCAAATGAGTAACACACATATCAGACATTATTTGTTGATATTTGTGTTAAAAATAAGTTTACTTAAACATCTTAAGTAACCATTGTTACAATTTAAAATCCAATGGCATTTAAAAACTTCCTATGAAGAAAGAATAATAATAATAAAAAAAGGTTACGTGAGAAAATTAATGTTGAAAATACGAGAAAATATTACTTTTTAAACTGTTAATATTCAGAAATATAAGTTATTTTAAATGATAAGCAAACGCTTTGGGAATATATTTTTGTATGTCTGACAGACCAGTCCTTATCTTTTTTTCACCTTTAACTAATTATTAAAAATAATTACTTAAAACAAAATATTAGAAAAAAGACATAATATTATAAACAATTAAGAAACATAAATAATCTGATATATATTTTCTTTTTTTAATTACTGGTGACTTGTTTTAGTATCAAAATGGGTATCTAGTGTGTCAGTTCATGTTTTTTAAAATGGTATCCTATTTGTGTATATTAAAATAATTTATGAAAACGAAGTAAGTTTGTAAATGTTAAAAATGCCCTCGAACAGTTAACAAAAATTCACAATGCAGCTTTTTCAATTTTTGAAATACTTTCAGAGGCGGACTGGCTCAATTTGGCCTACCTGGCTACAAGATATTTTGGCCCACTCGCTCCATAAGAGAGTTTAGGCAGCCCTCCCTGGGTGGATTCCAGAAATTCAAGGTATTTTAAAGTCAAAATTGTAGGGATGGAACGGATATCTGGTAACTATCCGGTATCCGGCTGAATTTTAAATATCTGACGGGGTACCAGATATCAGCACTCTGGATACAGATATCCGACAATTTTATGCCAGATATCTGACGGATATCCGGAGAGGGAAATTCAGTGATCAAACTCCTCTCAGAAGATTTATTGCGACAAAAAATAAATCTCTTTTTATCAAATACTTTTAGCTTATAGCTCGTAAAGGTAAAAAAAAAAAAAAGTTGGCGTCGAAGAAAGTTGAACTTGGCCACTTTAGCAAACAAATTTGGCCAAAAGTAATGGCTTTAGGCCTAAGAAATACGGAAACCCCATCTCAATTTACTACTGAGTTAGCTGAGTTTTTCTAGAATGATTTATAAAATTTCCCCTAATTTTTCCCATGACTATAAAAAGAGGCATTGACTGCCGTTCCTGAACAAATGATATTCATGCTCTGCAGTGCATATAACTCTGTTTTTATGACTTTTATTCTTTTAAGTAAAAGTTTTATTATATTGTTTCAAGAAAGTGAGTCAAATAATGTGTATTTTTTGTTTAGAACTTGCCTATTTATTTACAATCCATTTTTCCCATACACAAGAAAGTTGTTTTTGTGACCATAAGTTTATACTAGCAGACCCTAATGCCATTGCCTGCACCACTTACTAACTCAATTCTGAGTAAGATTAAAAAACTCTCCAGTTTATGTAATTTTGCACTTTAAGGGGACTCTCTACCTATCGTCTCCGAAAACCAAAGCCAGTGTTATTCTATGGGAAATTTTGCCCCATTAAAACTCATTAACTAATACATATTTTTAAACTCCGTTTTCACTTTCCAAAAATTCACAACTATTAAACAATTTGTCGCTTTCTAAAAATTCTTCTTTTTAATTTTTAAGATTTCATTTTTAAGCTCAAAAATGAAAAAATTCACATTGGGAAAATTCGATTTTACAACCTCAAAATAAAATATAAAAAATTTTTAAAAAATAACTTTTAGAAAGTGATAAAATGTTTAATAGTTGTGAAGTTTCTGAATGTGAAAACGGAATTTAAAAGTATATATTAGTTAATAACTTATAATGGGGCGAAATTCTCCATAGAATAACATTGGCTTTGGCTTCCGGGGATAAGGGGAGAGGCCTCTTGTTTGTTTGCAATTATTTAAAGTTTTTGGTTTTGTACATTAGAAAAACTTTATACTCTTTCTTTTAATTAAAGAATTTTAATACCTAAACTTTTTTTTTCTTGTCCGTACAGAAAACAAAGATAAAAAATAAGTAAAAATGTGCAAAGGAAAAAATATAAATTTGTTTCCAATTATTCCTTTTTTCTGTATTAAATTAAAAAAAATATTGGATTGATAAGGATTTTTGACTTCTGGTTTTTGATGGATGTACACGTTTTGAAGATTCCAGAACATAATTTGACCATTTTTAAAAAACAGTCTGCCTATTGCAAAAATTTTGTTGCAGCTCTAACCCAAGAACTAATGTACAAAATTACATATAGATTTATATGTAGTTGTACCTTAATTAAAAAAAAAAGTGCCTGTCAACTTGGTGCAAATTGCTAACAGGTAGCACTCTATATGTCATTTCTCCTATTTAAAGGAAGATTATTTGATTGCGTATAATTCCGCAAAACCTGGTATGTGAGAAGGATATTATTATAAAACACTATGCTGTTTTTAATTTTTAGTGCACACTGGCCGACAGGTGGTGATGCTATGGTACAATTTATTGTGTGAATAGGAAGGCTAAATATGAACATCTATATAATTTAATTGCACTAAATTTGATAAGCGAGGTGATCATTACATTTTGAATATGAATGCTGGTTTAATACTTTAATTTGGGTATATTTTGACTTATAGGTGGTGTTTCTATTACTCAAATTCTGTGATTCTCCATACGAGTACATCTCAGCATTTGGTTATTAAAATTGCTCAAAATTCCAGATCTAAAATCCTTATTTTCAGAAGCTATGATTAAGTATTTTGTGCATGTTAAACAGTATGTAGTGCTGATATATAGAGTGATATGGAAGAAAATTTTGTGACGGCTACAACATACTAGTTTAAAGCTTTTGGTTCTTGAATCTTATGAATCTCTCAAAATAATTAAATTATAAGTGAAACTAAATATTACTTAAAATTAAACAGCATGAAATAATTAAATGAATAAGATTACTCTTTTTTTTTTCCTATCTTCTACATTCAGTGGAAGAAAAAATAGATTTCTAAAATGTTTCATCTTCTGGTTTTTGGTGAAGTTGCAGGTTTTGAGAAGTCCAGAACACGATGGGATCACTTTTAGAAAATGTCTAGGTGTGGTGTGAGTGATAAAAACTAGTATGTTGTGGCCACCACAAGACTTTCTTCTATATTTTCCTATACATATTCAATCAGTAACAATATTAAAAAAAAAAAAAAAAAAACGATTTTTTTTTCTAAGTTTTTTTTTTTGTTAAAAGTAAAAAAAAATCAATAACTTTGTTTTAAATTATCACAGATTTATGGTTCAACCATTCGTTTTAAAGGTATTGACGAGATCTTTCGAATGATACCCATCTTCAAAATTTAACCCCCCCGGGGGGGTACTTCCCCCCAGGGGGGGAACCGATGCCCCCCCATGCACAATTTTTTTTTCCTAGTTAACTACTACTATTATCAATAATTCATATTAATTTTACAATCACAAGTTTAAAATAACTCTCATTATGCCCATTTATACGGAATTTTGTCCTATAAAATGCGATCACAGCGCCACCTGTTGAGCTATTGATCCCCAAATCTAATGGGCACCAGTTCATGTCAGGGTGCAACTAAATACCAAGTTTGGTTAAATTTCATTCATTGGTTCGTGAGATACAGCGTTCACAAAAAAATGATACAGACACACAGACAGACATTTTTTTAAAACTATCAATTCGTGTTCAGGACATCCCAAAACGTGTAGATCCGTCAAAAAACGGAGGTCGAAAATTTTCGCGAATCCAATACTTTCTCTATTACATATAGAAGAAAGTAAAAAATTGTGGTGATTGTATCTCAGGAACTAAACTACTGCATATAATTGCATATAAATTTATATGCAAATGCACCTTGGCATAAATTTGTGCTTATCAATTTTTGGTACCAATTGCTCAACAGGTGGTGCTGCTATACAACGATTTTCACAGTTTCAAGGAAAGTTATATCTCAAGAACTACTTCTAGAAATTGTATCTAATTTTATATGCAGATGCACCTTGACATATGTTAATGCCTATCAACTTCTGGTGCTAATTCCTCAACAGGTGTTGTTGTTTTACATCGATTTCTGCAATATCATGAAAGGCTATATCCCAGAAACTACTGAACAGAACTGTATATATATTTATATGTAGGATAAAATTCCTAAAAGAATTAATTTGAATATTATCCATTACTTTCAGTGCATTAACTTGTGTAGTCAACTAAAAATACTTTTAAAAACAAAATCAAAAATTTCTTTAAGAACTCGTTAAATTTTTTTTTCTTAAATTAATTGAACAATCACAATTAATTTGATGTTATGAAATTCATATAGGTTTGATGCTTGAAAAATTGATTAATTTTGGCAAGTTTGAATGCAATTTAATAGCACCCTATTTTGGCAGCTAGATTATTTTTCATTTAATTAATTCATTTGGAAAGGAAATCTTTATAATTTTTTTTTAAATGTATTTATTGAAAAAATTGGTAATATAGTAGAAAGAATTAAACTGTTAAAAATCAAGTTTGATTAAAAAATATTTGTTTTCTGACTTATTTAATTCATTTGATATAAATATCATCTTTTTTTTAATTTTATTTATTGTATTGTAGGAATCAAATGGTAATATAGAATAGTGTAAAGAGTAAGAGCTATAAAATACATGAAACTAAAATATTTAATTAATACTGAGATACAGCATCTTTATAAACATAGTTCTTGAATAATAGCCCCTTTTGTTGTCCGATAAATACCCAAATTGAATTCCAGGTACGATGCTACAGTAGGCTGCATGTACCTGAAGCGTAGTTAAAAAATCTAGAGTGACTCCACTCGACTTTCCGAACATTAAGTAATTAATAGTTTTGTAGATAAAGTAAAGAAAGAGGAGTTGTTAAACAAACAAAAGAGAGAAAACCATAATGGAGTGTTTGAGTATTTTTCTCCATATATTACACAATGTTTTATTTAACGCTACTGAACTTTTAGCCCATAGGGCATAGATCATAATGATAAAGAATTTTTCATTGTGTCCCTGTAAAAACCTATAAATGCTAGATTAGATTCATCAAAATGCTTATAGTTAGTGCAACAGTGATTTATAATATTCATATAAATTTTCAGATCAATTGAATAAGACATTTAGATGCTACCGCACTTTTAAAAATTTGGTCCCATAGGCCATAATGATACAGAATTTTTCTTTGTGTCCCTGTAAAAAACTAAGTGCTAAATTCACCAAAATCTATACAGTTCGTGCAACTGCGACCCATAACATTGTGCAAATTTTTTGCTCAGATTAATAATGCATTTAGATGCTATCGCACTTTTAAAAATTTGGTCTCATAGGCCATAATGATAAAGATTTTTCCTGGTGTCCCTGTAAAAAAACTATAAGTGCTCGATTCACCAAAATCAATAGGGTTCGTACTAGTGCTGCACCGAGTAGCACTTTGGCCGAGTACCGAGTACTCGGCCTTTTACTACTAGGCCGAGTACCGAGTAGTTGTAAGAAAGAATAATTCACATGAAGAATTTCGCACATCTTGAAATTTAAAAAAGGCTTTTTGAACACGGAATTAAGTTAAATGGCAAACAGCATGTTTTCATGAATGAAATGTTTCAGAATTTTTGTAGTGTATATACACAATTAGGTTCATTGTCAGGGGTTAATACAGGTAGAGTTTACTACCTTTTATGGGTACCTTCACAAAAATCAACCTGGCAAAAAAGGTATTTTCGCAAAAATCAATCTGGCAAAAAAGGTATCTTCACAAAAATCAATCTGGCAAAAAAGGTACCTTCACAAAAATTATTCAGCTAAAATTGGTACCTTCACAAAAATCTTAGTCATCCCAGCAATATCTGTCATCTTAAATGAGCACATTTTCAAAGAAGAGTAACTTATTTGTGCATTCCTGTTGATGCAATTCACAAAGCAAGAAACATACACAATGTTGGTTTTAATCTACACACAAGTGTTTTCTACGGGTGAGAAATGGTGTAGCATAAGTAAACAAAACAATCCTCGCATGTATCTGTACAGACACGCTTTGGAGTTGTGGCCATAATGTACTGTTTGCTGATTCGTCAGGTGGTTTGACGCTTTGATGACTGTATGGTGATGTGTGTATCCTCCCTTGTACAATTCATGTGTTGTGCAGTGATAATAGCACAAATAAAAACAATTCGTACTTACATTCTCTCTACTGAACTGTTTACTTCAGAGAGAAATGGGTTTTGATTTCTGTTCTGCTATAAGCCTCACACTAACTGTTAAGCGTTATTTTTATTATTTTACTTAGTTTAAACTTCCCCCCCCCCCCCCCCCCCCCCCACACACACACACAGAACAAGAGTGTGCTGCAATTTTTCACAAAAATAAAATATAGTTAAGATTTTTCACAAAAATAGGTATTAATTTTGAAATCCTGGATTGGCCCCTGATTGTTATATTTGATACTTCCAGCTTAGTAGATTATTAAAACCATAATAACCCCAGTAGCAGAAAATTTTCTGTCAATCTACGACAACTATTTAGGCATCAGAAAATAATCTGCAACACTGTAAATAACAGAAAAAAAGCTTGCGAGATTCAGTAAGTATTTCTGTCAGAAGTTCGTATTTATGTAATACTAGTAAACTTTGCTTGTCACTATAATTAAATAAATCTTCAAAAAATTTAAATCACTATTTTATTTTATTTTTATTTAATCATTTTATTAAAAAATCCTTTAAAATCATTCTTTACCTCAGTTCAGGTAGCATCTTCAATGAGCATTTTAAATTGGGTATTTATCTAAAGCTGGAAATTAGCGGTCGCCACTCGCCACATGGCGACTAGATTTTTAAAAGTGGCGACTAAAGAAATTGCTTTTGGTCGCCACTGCAGTGGCCACTTCTCTTCTACCCATTCTTTATAAAATATACCCCATTCCACGGCAAACTTGGATCGCGCGGCGGCTTTTTCGCGGTAAACGCGCCGCGCAAAGAATTCAGGCTGTTCTAAAATCTAACCTCGCCACTTGCAAACATATTTCGGAAGTCAATTTTAATAGTAAACACTTAAAATTCTTCTACCCATTCTTTATAGAATACCCCATTCCAATGCAAACTTGGATCGCGCGGCAGCGTTTTCGCAGTAAACGCGCCGTGTGCCTCGAATTCAGCCTTTCTCAAATCTAACATCGCCACTTACAGACATTTTCAGAAGTCAATTTTAACTGGAAATTGGCAGGTAGTCTTATTCATATACTAAAAAAACGTATGGTTTTTTTCATTTTTTCTATAAAAGTATTAGATTTTGATTTAAAAAAAATGTCAAAATGAGAGTTTCGGTCGACTTTCGGAAGACAGAGACGAAAAGGAAGCTCGTGAGATAATCAATCGGCTGAAACTCCGATTGTATTACGTTCACAGAAAAATTAAAAACGTCATTCGACGCATTTTCTTTGTTATTTTATACCACTTTCTTTTCAAACTTGGCATTTCTATCCATTCCCAACGGCCGTACCGCATTCAGTCATACGCGTGGTTTGTCGAAATTTCAATCTTTAAAACAAGCTTTATATAGTAATATAAATTTTGGATTTATTGCTTTAATATGAAGAGATTTAAAGTAAATCCTGAATCACAAAGCAACCGTAGTGGTAGTAAACGTGGAGCTACAGATAATTCTGTAAAAATATCTTTTTTCGGGAAAAAGTAAGTGCGTTTTCTGTTATTATAAAAAAAAAAAAAATGTATATATGTATGTATATTTTTAGTTCTTAATCAGAAGAATGCATAATTTATTGAATATTTTATTTATTTACTACATATTATTTAATATTTGTTATTGCATATGAACTATTTTTTACTTTCTTCTATATGTAATATAGAGAAAATATTGGATTCGCGAAAATTTTCGACCTCCGTTTTTTGACGGATCTACACGTTTTGGGGTGTCCTGAACACGAATTGATAGTTTTTAAAAAATGTCTGTGTGTGTGTGTCTGTGGTTTAGTGTTTTCACCGTATCTCACGAACCAATGAATGAAATTCAACCAAACTTGGTATATAGTTGGAGCCTGGCCAGCCACACTCTCTAAATTCAGTTAGAGAGGGGGATTATAATTGCAAATTATTAAAAATTCATTATTATTAAAGAAAAATTAATTTATAATTCATTTGTAACATGAAAAAAAAAAAAAAAACGGAAAAAGAAACTTGCAAAATAAAGTATTATTAAAAAAATGTTTTTATTATTTACATATACTAATATATTTTCATGAATCAAAGATGTTTTTTTTTTTTTTTTTTTTCTGGAAAAAGTAGAAAATTGACACCATTCAGGATAGTGAAGGGGCAATATAATCAGAATTTTTCTGTTATAAAATAATATAACCAAAAGAGCATTTTAAACATGAATTTTGTATTGAATAGTATTTTCTTACATTCATAGTATAAATTATGTAAATCTATTCCTATTTCATTTATTAAAATTTATCAGAAATGTATTATTGTGAATGAGTTTCAAAAAGTTGACTACCTTAATTATTTTCTTAATGATTTGTCGAGACTGAACATTGAAAAAATTAAAGAAAAGAAAATTTTATTTTACTTTTACTTTTATCAGCGAGTGGCCAGTGGTCCCAGGAGCAGAATTATATCCGATGTTCTGCAACGAGATATTAAAATTTGCAAATGTTCTGCAGGTATTTTGTCCAAATTTGTCAAAGCACAGTAAAATGCAAAATAAGCATAAAAATAATACTTATTGGTAAAATATTTATTACACATTTATAATAAAACATGGTTTAAAATTTTTATGATCTAAAACTGAGGCATACACCCAGAATTTGCAATTTTTTCAATGGCTTTTGCCATTAATATTGTCACATTAACGTGGATATACTACTTACAAAATGTTTATAAATTTTGTCTATACATTGAAACAATGACTGTTTCCAGCAATTTTCTAGTATGCTAACAGATTTACAGGTTAGTTGAGCACATCTAGGTTTTATTAATTTTAAAATGTTAGCCGTTCACAATCAACATCATCCAGTTAGGGGATAGATGAAATGTTCTGCAATAGCCTCAATTGTTCTGCGACGTGCGTCGCAGTTTTAAGCACTTTCTGCTCCTGGGCCAGTGGTCACTAACTTTTTAAAAGTGGCCACTAAAAAAATGAAGGCTAGTGGCCAGTGGCCACCAACCAAATTTCTTAATTTCCACCTTTATATTTATCGGACAACAAAAGCTGCTATTATTCAAGAACTAAGATTTGGCTGTATCTCAGCACTTATTGGCACCATGTATTTTATAT